>JAJJMA010153031.1:0-13707 GCA_023529015.1 Papaver nudicaule
ATACGCCAATTAGTGAGAACCTAAGGAAAGATTTGTGCTATGAAGGGCATCCATAAGAGAGGAAGTTTAGTGACAGCGGCATCAATCAGCAGTGATTGTTCACAGCGGAATGGCGTTGAAGAAGAGTTTAGAATAGCGGAGTATCACATAACTACATCAGCGGTAAAGCCTCGACAAAAGCTGAATAAGTTAGTTGGGCATTTAATGCTGGGCAGAACGGTCGGATTGGCAAGTTGAATGGTTGACTCAGTGGAATCTGAGTCATCGATCTTATCCCATAGAGTGGAAGGGCGCTGAAGTTATAAGGAGAAGGCGCTGAGACATTGGGGAAACTCAGCGGTAAGGCGGTGAGAAAGAAGACAAATAGTGTCAGAACAGTTTGTACTTATTAGCTGTATTCCATTATTTGTAAAGGTCTATATAAGGCATTGTACGCCCACATTTGAAGGGGTTGGAAAAGTGATTGCTAAGGCTTGGCTTGTGGAGAGGGAGTGATTTTCCTAGCTCTCTGTAATCCAAATCGTGAGTAAGATCTTTAGTGTGTTGTAGAGAGATCCATTGCAAGGTGAGAAGCATGGATTCCATTAATAATAAGATGTATTTGAGAGTTTTAGCTTATTCAACTGTTATATTATGCTTGTTATTTATCTTTGGTATTGTCTCCTGTTCATGCATAAGTGCTGATCTATATGTGGAAAGATGTTTACTCTAAGTATATATGTTGTATGTTGTTTATGGTCTTAAATAGGGGTGTATTGGTAAAATCTTCACTATGGGGATTTTACCAACTACATTTTGGCGCTAGAAGAGGTTTGAATCTGTGATTTTCAAAAAAATTTCTTCTTGTTTTCATGAAACTTGAGCTATTTTTGTGTGATATTGAAGTTTTTAAGTATTGGTTATGCTGTTGTGTTAGATAGAGGCTTAGACTTTCCATTTATGGAAGTCATAAGTGTGTTATTATTGTTCAAGGAGGCTGAACCTTATAAGGCCTTGATGATTAAGAAATATTGAATGTTTTTAACATGATTGATGGCGTCTTAACAACACTTATATTGCTGGTGGTTTCTAACCATACATATGCTTGTAAATTTATTAGAGTCTTCCATTTAATAGTACTTATGCTGCTAGCGTTTTAACAGCACTTATGATACTGTTGCTGTCAAATCTTTAAACCATGAGAAAACCTTTCTATTAAGGCGTGTTGGACGTCATTAGTGTATTCTCAGATGTGTTTGAACACGTAATAAGGATTTCTTGTTTAGATATATTGAAAATCTTGCTTGTGTGATAAGACCATTTACGTCATTAGGAATCTAGGATGATGGTGGATTATTATGTTAAACACGGTTCTTAGCAGACGTCTCTTATTCTACATGCCATAGTGTTATTTTGGATTAAAGTGTTATGAAAATTCATCAACAAAATGTTAATACCGTACAGATTTTGATCTTTGATATGAGTATGGTTACCAAACTTTGGTGTTTTTAGGGTTTCAATGAGTTTTCAAAATTTAGGGTTTTTCTTCCAACTGCCGACATGACTAGGTCATGCTCTGCAAATGTTGTTGCTGATGTTCTGTGCTATTTTGTTTGTTTCCCACTTTATCAGAAACTGTTCAACCGCCTCCACTAACGAATTTGGCATTTGCTAACAGTTAAGCCAGCTTAATACTGTCAGGAAGTGCTTTTGTTGTTTTCTACACAGGATACCAAAATGGCGACTAAACGGAAAGGAGGTACATCGTCAACAAGTAAAGCTTCGAAATCTCCCATACCCGCTGGGTCCGTTCCCCTTCCTAATCGACACAACTTGAGAAGTTCGGCGGTACCACCGCTAGGTTTTGCACATCAGATGATTCATCAACAACACCACAACAGATGATTCATCAACAACAGTCAACAATACCACAGCCAGTGAGTCAGCAACAACAGCCAATGGCGCCGACACCAGAACAACAACAGACAACAACAATGCAGTCAGCAGTACTTTCACAGCAAACATCAACAACACAGTCAGCGGTACCTCAACAGCAGACAGAGGCTTTGGGTCCTATTCTGATGCAAGACATAACACATTTGGATGGAATACCAGAAGAGGATGAGGAAGAAGAAGTCCTAGCACAAAGTAAAGGAAAAGCAGTGGATGACGGCACCATCAAAGAAACATCGATTCCCGGTGAAACATCTCATGCAGTTGAAGGACTATCAAGAGTAGTAAATGGTCATCTCAACTCTAATGGGTTACCCTCGAGAGCAGCTGGTAATACATCAAAAGAGATAGGAGGTAGCAGTAGAATGGTGACAGCTGTTGGAGCATCAAGAACAGCGCCAATAACAGTGTCGGAAGGAAAATCCGCTAACAATACTGAAGAATTGCTAAAGAAGTTTTTTGAGCAGAGCACCATAAATCAAGCTCAGATGCAGTTGCAAATGCAAAGACAGATGGACATCATCCTTCAGAGCAACTTACAATTGGCAGAACAGCATAGGCAATTAATGGAAAGTCGAAGCAGAAGCCGCTCAACTCGTACAGTACACAAACATCAAAAGAGCAGATCTACAAGGCCAGAGGTGGCAGCATCTACAGCGAAAAAGGAAGAAGGAAGTAAGAGGGCTGGGAAATCTAATCACGGTGAAGAAAGTTACGCTGACTCGGGAAAGATGGAAGATATACAAGAATACGTTTCAAGAAGGTTACGCCGTATGAAGAAGAAGATAGAAGAAGTCGCCGGTCAGACAAAAGACGATAAACTAAAAAAGGCAATTTCAGAAGCAAAAAAGACGCCATTTGTAGATGAGATCACGTACGGATATGTATCCAAGAGATTTAGTATGCCAATTTTTTCATCAATCTTCGATGGTACAGGAGATCCTACATTGCACTTACAGAGTTACAGAAGAGATTTAACAGCATGGATTGGCTCAGATCCAATAATGTGCATGTCGTTTGCCGCTGCTCTCAAAGATGAAGCTTTGGCCTGGTTCGGCGGTTTGAGAGAAAAGTCAATTGAGAAATACGCGCAGTTGGAAGAGAAATTTATTGCAAATTATATTCAAAACAAGAGAGTGCGCCCTGGGGCGGAGAAATTGTTTAACAACAGGAAGAGGCCTTCGGAAACGTGTAGAAGCTACATCATGAGATGGAGAAAATTGTGTAGTGAAGTGGGGACGGCGGTATCTGACAAAGAAAAGATGGGAGCATTTATCAGTGGTATGGAAACAACGGATCAGATGTTCCAGTCTCAATATTGGACTCCAGTGGCAGATATAGGAGAGTTAAGGGCAAGGCAGAATGAATGGTTGGTATATGAAGAAATGCGAGAAGAAGAAGAACGCCAGAAGAAAGAAAGCGCAAAGCATGCTCACTCTATCAACAATTTGTCGCCGGAAGAACAAGAAGAAGCAAGAAAGGAATGGATTAGAAAGGAACACAAAAAATTGGAAGCAGTGGCAGCAACACCTTCAGCGGCAGTTGTCCCACATCAGCAGCCACAAGAACGTCAGCAGTATCAACAGAATGGCAATCAACAGTGGAATCAAGGAAAGAGAGACACTTATCCAGGAAGAGATGACCAAGACAACAGAGGAGGATATGAAAATAGAGGCAGATACGCCAACAACGATAGAAGAAATTACGGCGACAACAGAGGAGGATATGATAATCGGCGACAAGGGAATGGTGATAGAAGATTTAACAATGACAATCGAAGATTCGGCGACAGAAAGCCAGGATACCCAGATTTCCAAGACGTCAAAGCTACGTGTCACATACACTGATGCATTTGGACAGATAGAAAGCTCAGCATCAAGGAATGAAATCCGCTATCCTTTTAACAGAGGCAATCCTGCGAATCCTATCTCCAATACCAGCCAATACTGCCAGTACCATCAATTCCATGGTCACACAACTGAAAACTGCACAGGAGTTCAAAGAGAGGTGCATAGATTCATCCGTATGGGAAGATTTCAAGATTTCTTAGAGTTACCTCCAGCGCCACCATTGGAGGTTCAACCAATCCAAGGAGTGCCGCCAAAGCCTGAAGTATTCGAAGTTGAAGTCAGCGTGATTTGAAAGAGTTGAATTGTTTCTCAATTGTGCATTCAACAATCAGTAGAGATGAATTTCATAATAATGTAATGTCAAGAATTCACAAGAGGGATAGCAGTGGCAAAGAGATCTTCAGTGTCGCCGTCCAGAACATCCCACTACTAGAATGGATGAAAAAGCCAGTCAGTTTTTCGGCGGTAGAACTATCACCTGAGGCAAGAAGCCATTTGAATCCATTGGTCCTTACTATTCAGATAGGAAAATTCAAGGTTCCAAGAGTGCTGGTTGACCCAGGAAGTTCTGTTGACATTCTCTTCAACTCAGCGTACCAGGCCATGGATTCCAAAGAAGAGCCAGTAGAGTCGTTAATTCCTTCTTCATACAGTATTTATGGATTTAATGGGATAGCATCCAAACCTAAAGGAGAAGTGAAGATGAAGGTTGTTACATGCAAGACCTTGATAATGGACACTACTTTCTGTGTTGTAGAGGTAGACTCGCCGTACGCAGCAATCCTTGGCAGACCATGGTTACACAGCATCAAGGGAGTGCCTTCGACTTATCATCAGCGGTTGCGTTTTCCAACTCCAGAAGGGGTAGCTGAATACGTTGGCGACTCATCTACAACAAAGGCATGCAATGAAGTAGACGTAAAGATGCGTGAAACTCGAAAGGCCAGGATGAATGAGAAAAGGAAGCAGACAAAAGAAGCAACCAAGACTAAAGAAATAACTGAACTAGTCGCTGAACCCAACAAATACATTCTTTCTGTGAAGGAGGGCGATTCAGCAGCAGGTCCTTCAGCGGCACCTCTATAGCAATTAAAGGAACCTTCGCCTATGGGTGAGCCAGATTTGCACTTCACAGCGGTAGAGCCTACAAGAGAGATCAACATAGGTGAAGAAGATGCTCCTAAGATAGTAAAAATTGGTACTTTATTGAATGAAGAAGAATCTCGGCAGCTAGAGGCTTTATTAAAAGAATATGTGGATGTTTTTGCTTGGGGCATGAATGAGATGCCGGGTATTGATCCAGAAACTGCATGCCATAGGTTGGATATATATCCAAGGATCAGGCCATTCAAACAGCGTCCAAGGAAGTTGGCACCAGCATACAAGGAAGCGGTGGAAGCAGAGATTGACAAGATGAGGGCGTCAGGAATCATTAGACCAGTTCAATATCCAGAATGGATAGCTAATATGGTGGTGGTTCCTAAGAAGAATAAAGGAGTAAGAATTTGTATTGACTTCAGTGACTTGAACAGGGCGTGTCCCAAAAACAGCTTTCCATTACCAAGCATAGATCAGACCGTCGACGCTACCCCTGGGCATGAGCTGCTATCTTTTATGGACGGTTATTCTGGGTATAACCAGATACCGCTGGCTGAAGAAGATCAGCGTCATACAGCCTTTTTCTCCACTAAGGGTTTGTTTTGTTACACAAGAATGCCATTTGGTCTCAAAAATGCTGGCGCCACATACCAAAAAATGGCTCAAGATATGTTTGAGAAATGGATAGGTAAAACTATGGAGGTATACGTCGATGACATGTTGGTCAAGAGTAAGAAGAAGAAGGATCATGTACAAGACTTGAAAGAAATTTTTGATCACATGAGAATAACTAAGTTAAAAATCAATCCAGCAAAATGCGTATTCGGCGTCACATCCGGAAAGTTTTTGGGTTATGTTGTTACAAAGAAAGGAGTAGAGGCAGACCAAGCCAAAGTCAAAGCTGTTTTGGAAATGCCCTCGCCGGTAACTCTGAAGGATGTTATGCGCTTAAATGGTGTATTGGCGTCTCTTAACAGATTTATATCTCGATTCTCTGACAAGTGCAAATTATTTTTCCAAATGCTGAAGAAAGGAGAAAAGTTCAACTGGACAAAGGACCATGAGGAGGCTTTTCAGGGAATAAAAAAGTATTTAGCTACCTTGCCAGCTATTCAACCGCCGGAACATGGAGAAGAACTGAGGGTCTACTTGGCGGCCACATCATCAGCGGTCAGTGCTGTTTTAGTGCGGACAAAGGGAGGAGAGACACCAATCTATTATATCAGTCGAACTCTGCAGCCTGCTGAGAAGAATTATACTAAGATAGAGCAACTAATACTAGCTCTGGTTTTTGCCACTAGTAGACTTCGTCCATATTTCCATGCTCATCCCATAACGGTACTCACCAAAACTCCCATTGAAGCTATTCTTCATAGTTCTCAAAGAGCAGGACGTATTGCTAAGTGGAATGCTCAGATAGATCAGTACGGCGTCAAATACGAAATAAGGACAGCGCAAAGGTCACAGGTTATCGCCGACTTCTTGGCAGACTTCCCTATAGAAGAAGAAGAAGAAGAAATTGAAGACATTCCATTCATGGAAAAGGAAGATCCAGATGAAGGAGTCCCAGACTTGTTGAAAAGAGATCCAAACCAGTGGGAAGTATATGTTGATGGCTCAGCTAATAAAGAGGGCAAAGGAATTGGTATAGTCTTTATTTCACCGAAAGGTTCAAGGATAGTCCACTCATTCATATTAGAGTTTCCAGCTACAAACAATGAGGCAGAGTACGAAGCGGTAATACACGCTATGAGGCTTATAATCGAGATGGACATCAGCAACATTCATCTGACTAGTGATTCTCAACTGGTCATTCGACAGATCTTGGGCAAATATGAAGCACATGATAGCTCACTAAAACAATATTTACAATTGGCTAGAGAATACGCTGACAAGATTACTGGTCTTGAATTTAGGCATATATGTAGAAATGATAACAGACATGCTGATGCACTAGCATTTATTTCTTCAATGATGGCGGATCCAGAGGTGCCGGCAATCGCAATTGAAACATTAAAGATGTCATCAATAGAAGGAAGAAGGCAACAGGAAGTCCTAGCGGTAGACATTGAAGAGTCAGCGGAAACAGACTGGAGAGTTCCTATCAGATACTACTTGGAGCATCTCACCACTCCTGGAAACAAACTTTTAGCGCACAAGGTTATCAGCAGGTCAAGAAATTATGAGCTAAGAGACGGCGTCTTGTACAGAAGATCATTTGCTGGGCCACTACTACGATGTGTATCAAGAGATGAAGGAAAGAAATTGTTGAAGGAAATTCATGAAGGAGACTGTGGAAATCACAGCGGACAGAGGGCGCTGGCTCTAAAAGTAAAAATGCAAGGTTATTACTGGCCTTGGATGAATGGTGATTCTGCGGAGTATGCTAAGCGATGTAGGAATTGTCAGCTGTATGCAAACAGAATAAAAGCGCCATCAGTCTCATTAAATTCAGTACTAAGCCCTTGGCCCTTCGCCAAGTGGGGGATTGACATCATTGGACCGCTGACACCAGGGTCGGGACAGCGCAAATATATTATTGTGGCAACAGATTATTTTACCAAATGGTGTGAAGCTAAGGCGCTCAGACAAAGAACAGGAAAAGAAGTGTTCACATTCATATGGGAAAATATATTCTGTCGTTTTGGTGTCCCAGCGGAAATTTGCACTGACAATGGGAAAGAATTGGTCGGCGAGAACATTGAAAACCTGCTAGCAACATATGGCGTTAAACTGGGAAAATCCACTCCTATCTATCCTCAAAGCAACGGGCAGGCGGAGGCCACCAATAAAACAATAGGAATGGGATTAAAAAAGCGAGTTGAGGGGCACAAGAAGGCATGGTGTGAGCATCTCCACAACGTCTTATGGTCTTACAGAACTACAATTAGAGAAGCAACTGGGGCATCTCCTTTCTTACTCACATTCGGTGCTGAGGCAGTACTTCCATCAGAAGTTATGTTGCCAACAACAAAACACGAGGCTTGGGAGAAGAACCTCAATACAGACTTAATCTTGGCAAAACTAGATGACTTGGAAGAACAGCGGCTTATCGCTTTGACTCATATGGAGAATTACCACCGCCGTCTAGCCAGGGAGTACAATAAGCGTGTAGTAAAAAGAGACTATCAGCCTGGTGACCTTGTATTAAGAGAGATACCGCCGTATCAGAAGAAGAAAGGATGTAAAAAGCTGGAACCTACTTGGGAAGGCCCTTATGTCATCAAGCGTGTAGCGGGTAGTGGAGCTTATGTGTTAGTTGATGAGCATGGAAAAGAACTTGAGCATCCATGGAATGCCAGGTTTATCAAGAGATTCTATCCATAAGGATACCTTTAAAAATCCGAAGTCTTGGGCGGGCATAATACCCAAGAAATCTTATTTTTGTAATCTGCAGTAAATAAGATCCGGGGATGTAGGTTTGCTTTATGCGCTGAACCCCGTTAACAAATTATTGAGTCATTACTTTTCACATACGGCAGAAAATACGCTGAGGCAAATTTGCCAAAATAATTTTGCAAGGCTCAATAGCCATACGCTGAGGCAAATTTGCCAAAATAATTTAACAAGGCTCAATAGCCATGCGCTGAGGCAAATTTGCCAAAATAATTTAACAAGGCTCAATAGCCATGCGCTGAGGCAAATTTGCCAAAATAATTTAACAAGGCTCAATAGCCATGCGCTGAGGCAAATTTGCCAAAATAATTTAACAAGGCTCAATAGCCATGCGCTGAGGCAAATTTGCCAAAATAATTTAACAAGGCTCAATAGCCATGCGCTGAGGCAAATTTGCCAAAATAATTTAACAAGGCTCAATAGCCATGCGCTGAGGCAAATTTGCCAAAATAATTTAACAAGGCTCAATAGCCATGCGCTGAGGCAAATTTGCCAAAATAATTTAACAAGGCTCAATAGCCATGCGCTGAGGCAAATTTGCCAAAATAATTTAACAAGGCTCAATAGCCATGCGCTGAGGCAAATTTGCCAAAATAATTTAACAAGGCTCAATAGCCATGCGCTGAGGCAAATTTGCCAAAATAATTTAACAAGGCTCAATAGCCATGCGCTGAGGCAAATTTGCCAAAATAATTTAACAAGGCTCAATAGCCATGCGCTGAGGCAAATTTGCCAAAATAATTTAACAAGGCTCAATAGCCATGCGCTGAGGCAAATTTGCCAAAATAATTTAACAAGGCTCAATAGCCATGCGCTGAGGCAAATTTGCCAAATAAAAATCCTACAAGACTAAATAGCCGTCCGCTGAGGCATAATTGCCATGAAATTTACAAGGCTCAAAAGCCATATATTGAGGCAAAACTGCCATGAGAATCATACGCCGGTGTATATCGAAGAATTTTAGATGTCTGACTAAGAGTAGTTCTGCCTACTAGCGCATTAAAATGCCTGACGCGTTACTTGTTGATCTGTAAGTGATGGCAGAAAAATATAAAACTCCAGGAGAACTCCCAGTAGGGACGGCTCATGGTTAACCAACCACTTATAATAGATCGCCGACGGGCACAAGTAACAATGTATAGCGAAAATGGGGGCGATGTGGCCAGAATGAATGCTGTCAGTTCATCACTAAACTAAAATGGATTCGATTATACCGGCGGGAACAAGCAAAGAGAATTATATATAACAAAATACAAAAGGTAGACAAACGTCTACCAAAGTTCTTTCACAAAAAAGTGAGAGATATGAATATATCTCATGATTGAAACAAAGAAAAGCTAAGCAAACCAGCTATTCAAATTACATTTGATGGCTAAAAGATGAAACATTAATCAAGACTTGTACTTTGGGAGACTTCAAGGATTATCTACAGCCATATTGGGATCCTTAACAGAAGTGTCATTGTCTTCTTTTCCAGCATCAGTGGGAATTATACCCTTATCTTGATACAACTCGTTGGCGACTTGATGAGGATCATTAGAAGAATCCTGGTTGCCATCATTAGCACCAGCGTCCTTCTCGTTGTCTTGATGAGTATCATGACTCTTTGGCTGCAAATCTTTATCACCTTCGGCGTCTTCTTCTTCACCAATCTCTTCATCTTCTTCAGCACTTTCATCTTCAGAATCTGAACCGTTGTGTATCTCAATGGCATCTTCAGCGTTACCTTCATCATCAGCGGCAGTTGGGGCAGTTTCCATGTCAGGTGGATCACGACCAGGAGCATAGTCATCTGGAATATCCAATTTGTGATCAGGGCAAAACTTTGCCAAGTACATCTGAACATCATAGAAACCGGCCAATCTAACATCAGAAGCATTCTGCTCTTCTAGGGTTTGAACAGACTCCTTGGTGAGACGCAACTCAGATTTAAGGCCATCGTGCATACGTTGAAGCTTAGCAGACTTAGACGCTTCATCATCAAACTTCATCTTGTAATCCTGGAGAGCTTTAACATCATTCTCCAAGTTGGTAATCTTACCAGTACATTGCATATAATTAGTTTCGAGCGTACGCAACTTGTCCCCGCATGCCTGATGATCTTTTACTTGTCCCTCCAACTCAGCAATCTTGACGGTACATCCGCTGTGTTCTTTCAAAGTGGTGGTCTGCTCCTCTAGCTGGGACTCCAATTGCTTGTTCCTTTCTGAAAATAAAACAAAAGTATAGTGTTAGCACTGAGGCAATGGTAAATCGGAAATTACATAGAAAAAGAAAATCCTAAAGAGCTACCTTCTAGACCGCTAACATACTCTTGAATACCCTTTTTAGCAGTACTTATTTCATCAAGTTTACTTAGAACTTCCTGATCAGAACAAGGACCAACGGCTTGTTTGATTTTGAGTCTAAGTATGGTATTTTCCTCATTCAGCTCCCTAGCACGATTCCCATGAATTTGGGCGAAATCTTTATGGTGCTGAATTTCACTTCTGGCGGTATCCCTTTCAGCGGTACGACAGACCAATGTAGAAGATAAACGAGAAATGGTGGCTTCCTTATCCTTCAATTGAGAAGTCAACTTCATATGCTCCACAGGCATCTTATCCTTGGCTTTACGTTCCAATTCAGCTAAGCGGGAGGCGTTGTCTAGCTCACTCTTTTTCCATGTCACATCCGCTTCAGAAACTTTGAGCAGATGATCAAGATTTACGTTAAGATCAGTGACTTTACGCAATTCTTGGCGGTACCATTTAACATCTTGGCCCAAAGTATGCAACATATTACGTTGCTTAGTGTTAGCACTAGTCAACTTACCAATCTCAGTTTCAGCCCGCTGTAATCGGCTATCAGGATTTTGTCGGCGACCTTATAAGGGAAAGAGACTAGACATTGGGAAAAAGGGAGACAGAATGAAAAATTATTGTGTAACAGATGGAAAACAGTTACTAACCTTGGAGTTCGTCAAATTTTTTCTTCTGTTGATTGAAATTGACCCACTGGCGATAGCTTTCCTTCTTTTCCACAGCTAACTGGTGTTTCACAGAAGCATGGGTTTCATCTACTTTAGCCTTTGCTTGATGCAGATTGTCCAGTTCTTGCTTTAATTGAGCGTTTAATGTGATACCACCTAGATTGCGCTGGAAATCCTATAGAATGCAGGAGATTAGTAGGGTTAGAAGGGAAATCTAGAATAAAGACACAAGGATGAAGCTGAGGCAGTAATATATACCAGGACAGCAATGCAGAATTGTTCATAAGGAGTGAGATGAGAAACGGCGGTAGTAAGGTCAGCGGGCTTCAGCGCTAACCCAGGTTCGCTCAGTTTGCTCATCGACTCCAGATAAAGAGTATTAGAACCACTCTCATCCTGAGACAGCAACTTAGCAAAGAATTCCACTAGCTTGTTTGGCGGCAATTGAGTTTCTGCGGAAGTATTGCCAGCTGAAGGAAAAGGCGGAATGTTGAGTGAGAGAAGGTGATGAAGAGCTGAGGCAATATTGTTAGCAGCTGAGGCAGAGGTAGGCTCAATCAGATTATTGGATTGCTCAGGAGTTGGCATCTCAACGGTATTCTCGCCAGCAATATCCACACTCATCTCGGCGGTACCCTGCCCAGTGGTTGCAGTAGCTGAAGTAGTAACTGGTGGAGTTACAGGGGTTTCTTCAAACATTTCATTAGCATGACACTCACCAACAGACTTCACAGACTGATCTCCAGAAATAGGGTCGTTGACGACGTTAGGATTGTTGGTCTGATTGCCCGTCTTGGAAGCACGAGACTTTTTGATTTTCGGTAGCTTATCATTGTTCTTCGAAGAACCGCTGTCCTTCTGTTCAGTAGTCTCACCACCCTTATTCTTTGAGGAGTTGCCATCCTTATTCTTAAAAGAATCTCTATCATTTGTCTTAGAGGAGTTGCCGCTGTCTTTCTTTTTGAAAAGAGCGCCATCTTTCTTCGCAGCAGCGGCAGACTTTAGGCTTTCATTCTTCTTGGAGTCACCAGCAGTAGATTTGCCGCCAGTATTTTTCTTGGACCCAACAGTATTCATACCAGGGAGTGCGCTAACAAGGCCTTTAACACGATCTGCTGCGCTGACAGGTGTCTCTGGCTTGGATTTCTTCTTGGGTTGCTGAGGAAAGGAAAATCATCGTCAGCAGTTTAGCTAACAAACAAAGGCAAATATATACATATATTTCAAAAGCAAGAACAAAGTGTTTGTTACCTCAACAGCGTCTCCATCTTTTCCTTTCCTCTTGGTGCCTTGTTTTTTCTTAGTGGGCGGCTTGCAAAACTCGGACTTCTTAACCCATTTCTTCTTCTCACCAACAACAAATTCTCCATCCTTTTTGAGATACTGATTCTCCTCATCCCAGCGGACGGACCAAAAAATCATGATTGGCTAAGTCAGAATGCTCAGAGAGAAACTCTTCACGAGGAATAGTCTTGTTCTCATCTTCAAAACCTTTGAGCCAAGGACCTTCAACTTGACAAGGAATTTCGCCCCAGCGGTTTTCAGATTTATGGCGGCCTGTGGGATTAGAGGTAGTAGAGGATTTCCTGTCAACGTCTCTCAAGAATTTTTTGGAGTTGTTTGAACCCCTTCTTGACTCAATGCGATACAGCCAAGGCTCGCCGGCTCTAAGGCTGGGCTTCACTTGGTATTGATCAATAAAGTTTTCAACGGTATACAGCTCCTTATCGATAAAGGATGGATTCCTAGTGATGTTAGGATAGAGCGAATAGCCGTTACTGCGGGCAACCCACTCATAGAGAATGCGAATAGAGTTGCCAGAGAGTTGAGCAGGATGCTTGTTCACGCGCTTCAGCAGCCGAAGGAGAAGAGGATTGGCAGGATCATAGAGGGGGAATTGATATCCATCTCTAATCTGACCCATTGATATAACCAAATGTTTTTCGTCTTGACCATCTTGGCGGATATGATTCAGGAGGAGCTTCTCAGAGCACATGGTAATGCCTGCGAGAGGAGAAATATTAAGCGCTGGAGTAATTTCATGATCTTTGGAGCAGTATTCCGCCCAGTCGTCACGCCAAGAAGGCTTACCGCCCACATCAGAAGATTCTTCATCATCAGATTCCTGGTTTTGAGAGTTTGAAGACGACTCGGCGTCTTCGCGGTTAGACCCTTGCTGTTGGAGCTCTTGCTCTTGATCATAGGAGGAGTCAGTTGAAGCCATTAGATTGCCGGAAAAAATGAAATTTGATCGGAAAAGGAAGGTGCAGAGGTGAAAAGTCACCGGAACAAGGAAAAAGTGAATAAAAGCTAAATCTGAAGGGAGAATATTGTAGAGCAGTAGCCGAAAAGGGTTTTTACACCAAAAGGAGGTTGAAAAAGAGGTGGAAAGAGGAGGTTTTCGACTGAGCATCGACGGTTCGTGGTGGTTAGGGTTTTGGTTTAGGGTTTTTAGAGAAG
>JAJJMA010153053.1:0-16279 GCA_023529015.1 Papaver nudicaule
AAAATATCCAATCTTAATGCAATACATCAATCATGCATTCATACGCATAGTAAAATAAGAACGATGATAAAAAGAATAATTATAATTCCAAAATTAATCAAGTAGCATGTTTTTGATATCCAACTACATCCCTAACCAATATAAAAGTATTTAGCTAGACATATCTTTATTGAAATCCATAGAAAATAATAAAGTAAATATGAAAAAGCATAAAAACCCTTGTTTGCGGCGCCTCGAGAATCGTGCCGAAAACCCTCGCCGTGAACAGTAACTCCCCTTCCAGAACTCCTCCCGAGCTCCTGTACGTGAAAACCTTCAAACCCCCGGCGTCTGTCTCCTCTTCCTGACGGGAACAGCTTTTATATCTCTTATTAGTCTGCCCGTTCTGATTTCCAAAAACAACTTCACGCAAAACCCTTGCCAACTAAGCCCAACTCCATCAAATGGGCCAAACCACCGACGCTGAGCCCATTAACTCATTTCTATTTCGAAACAAACCACAACAGACTTTTAGAGCCGCCCCAAAATCTGGGCCTGTTTTAAGGTGCCCCTTAACGTGTGACAGAGGTTGGGAACAACCGGTAGGCCCCTTTTCCTTCCTGTGTGCCCTAAATCAGTTAACCCTTCTTCTTTCGCAGCCCTGTGCGACAAGCACATGTGCACTATTCCTCAAATTATTCTTAGGTCCTTACTTCTTATTTCTTTATGATCCGGTCATTCTTTTGAGATAGTTTTCACCATAGGTCCCTTCTCGTCCTTTTCCTTCTTCTTTGCCACTCTTTACGACATTTGTAGCATCATTCTTTCTTGTATTCGAAACCATAGACTTCGAGAGTTGCCAATTGATGAATTGAGTTGTAAATTGCTTCATTTTTATTATTAAACTTCAAAGTACCTGCAAAATAGAAAATGGTTAAAATAAACAATGTATGAGGCTTAAGTCGACTAAAGTGTATAAATTGGGTACTCTTGAATAGGTGTTTTGCACACCTATCAGTAACCTTATGTTTTCTCTAAAGGCGATGGTTGACCAAAACTCTCTGAGAATTTGGAAGATTAATCCTTGAATTCCTATTTGACCGTAACTGGCTGGGGAAGAAAAACATAATTGCAATTTTACTTGTAAAATTGTGCTTTAACCCAAGAATTTATTTAAAATCCTTGCATGGGAAGGTCGTCACGTCGTTCTTTAGGGAATGACACTTTATGGGGGAGACTTCTTTTTGAACTTGTGCTTCATGGAAATATCTTTTTGGGGTGTGCGGATGCGGAAATTACGAGAGAATTGCATCTTTTTATCTCTCGTTTCAAGTATGTTTACCTTTGTCTACATTGATTAATTTTATTTTATGATGATTCTTATTATTTTTTTTTTCTTTTGTCTATTTTTGTGACAAAAAGGGGGAGAAATATTGTAGTAAGGGGGAGTAAAATCTTCGAACTACTTAGACAATTGTCTACGACATTGTCATAAGGGAGTAAAATCGATGTGCTTGTCATGTCAAAGCAAAAGTTAGTGTATTGAGTAAGGGGGAGAACATATCATATTGTGTAGTATCTTTAAGCATCAATGCAATATGCTTACAAGTTTTGTATACTACTCAATTGCATAACAACTCTTGTTGGACTATGTCCTTCTAGAACCAAGATGTGTGGTGACTTTGAGTTTGTTATCTCTACCTTGAATCTTCACTTGCAGGAACACTCTTATTTGAAGACGTTGAAGATTGCAAGAAGATCAAGTACATTATGGTTAGGGCTAAAAGATTTTACTTTTTGAATCCATATGTAAGATTGGTTTTGTCACTAAAATTGACAAAGGGGGAGATTGTCAGAGCATTGCTCGGTTGAACCCACTGATGTTGCTATCTCAAGTCAGTTGCCAAGTTTAGATGACAAAAACACAATCCTTGACAAAAACACAAAAACACAATCCTTGCTTAGTTGAACCCACTGAGTTAGTTCTTAGATTGTCTGAACAGCACACGCGTTCATATACGCGTTCATCTTTTCTAATTGAATTTGAGCATTTTGTATATACGTGAACATGTACGCGTATATGAGAACTCAGGAGATTCCTGAACTCAAAAAATTGCTCTATGAACGCGAACTAGTACGCGTACATATAAACCATGGAAAGAACCTATCAACAACATATGTGTTCATGTGTTGACGTTCTTTCCTATTGTGAACAGACTCTTGTAAGCTTTCACAATTTGGCCCATGGAACTCATGTCCACAATTTTTTTTGAGTTCGTGTGCTTATGGACTCCTAAGAATGGCCAAACTCATCCATTGCCTTCCTTCTTTGATCAAGGCGATTCTTCTCACAACCTCTAGGTTTCGACCAACGGGTTAGAAGGAGATTGAGTTGGACCTCAATACAAGCCTATGGAATTTTCTAAGTTCGGAAACTTGCTTGAGCCTCACTCAAAGGTTGCTTCACTTTTAAGAAAAGCCTTCCTTGATGATCATTATAAATAGATGACCTTCTGCAAGATACAACTTCAATCCTCTACACATCTGTGTATCCTTGCATAAAGGTCGGTCGTCATCTAGAAGTCATTTTCTTGGACTATGACTATTGAAAGACTTCACTTGAGGATCGTGAAGCACATGTCGGATGTAAAATTCCTGATCCTGTATCTTGGGTCGATTGAATTATTTCAATCTTATCACGACCAAGATTCGATAGAAAATTTGTACGACGGATCTCGTATCGTAAGCCACAGAAGTTCCGTAACGCAAATTCACGAACTAGGTTTTATACTAAGTTCGTCAAGCGTTACGAGGTAAAAATGTTTAGTCTAGATCAATAAGCCCTAATCAGTAAAACCGATTTCTATTAACCTTGACTTTAAGTCTAAAGGAAATCACAATCGTATTCTTGTTTTTAACAGAGTACTTTTAGGCGTCCTGTTAGAGGCAGGGTAGTGCTATTCTTCACTAAGGGAAGTGGAGAAACTCCTAGGCATGTAAAGGACGTCAGCTAGGGGAATCAAGTACGTAGGTTTCTGCGGGAGCCAAGATACATAGGAACACATTGGTAGCTGAATTGATTGTGGGGTTAATTCAGTCTCGATACATTCCAGTCCGAAGTCTGAGAATAAGCTAGCGTCTGTATTCGCTTAATACTGAGGGTGTTCACATCTGGACGAGGTCCCGGGGTTTTTCTGATGGTTTGCAGTTTCCTCGTTAACAAAATTCGGGTGACTTTCATTACTTTTCCCTTCCGCATTATATTATCTCTGATTTATATAATTGAAGTAATTGCAAGTTTGTTGATTCATACCCTTGAGTGAGTCCATTTCTTTTGAGATCTACGAGAACTCGTTCTTGTTAGGGTTCGGTTTTCTGTATTATTTATATACTCGGGTTGTTGTTTGAATATTGATTTGTGAGATCGTTCAAACAACCTAAATCAACTAGGTTCACGAAAACTAAAAGTTTGTGGTATATCTCGGTATCCCTTCTTTTTCAATAAGGTACAATGTACCATTCATAATAAGGTAAATGATGTGTATAAGATCTAACAGTGTTCGAATCAGCCATTGTTTCTATGATGAATATAATGTCAGGTCTTTCTCTTCTAAAAATACTTAATAAGTGTAACCATTTCTTGTTAGAGCAACATCCATTATATTCCAACTCAAAATTTTCATGATGATCAATGAGGAAAAGCAAAATTTTAAAGAAAATAGAAAATCAAAATAAAACAAGAACAATGAACTGAACTACAAATATAAATAGAGTTGAAAATTAATACTTACAATAACACGAGAAGGTGATGATTCAGCATCGATAGTGTCCTCAGAGTCCATCATCATGAGATTCACTTCAGAATTAAATTCATCATTTGTCAACATGGGTTCTGGAGGAAGCGTCGCCAAAGGAACTGGTTCAAGAAGAACTTCATCTTTGTAGAAGCAGTCTTCATTAGCTGGATGTTTCATAGTATCTAAATCAGCTTCAGAATTAGCATAAAAATCCGAAGAAAAACTCATAGGTGTAGAAGTACTAATGTGATAACCAGCAACAGAAAAAATAGTCTGAGAGAAAGAATTACACAAAGCAAACCACTGCATACTAGAACTAGATAGATTTGCATTGACTGAGTTAAAAGTACCAATAGCAAAATCCGAAGAGAGATGAGGAATAAAAGAAGGAAAAGAAGACAGTGGAGGCCAATGCGGAGTAGGAATCATAACAGGTGCAGTGAAAGTATCATTATCACATCTCAGAACTGAGTCAAATGCGGTACGAGTTCTTTTGCCTTTTTTTTTGTAAGCAATTTCAGCAGCATCAGGGACAACAACATAATTCAAGGATTCAGACACAGACACAAGAGCAACATAGTTAGGCACATGCTGAAACAAAGAAGAAGAGACAGCAGGAGTAGTAACAGAGTTAGGCACATACTGAACCACATAAGAGGAGACAAATGGATTAGTGGTAGTATCCATTATAGTCAGAGAAGAAACGGCAAGCAAAATAGAAGCAGAAACCGACAGAAAAACAGAAGCTCTAGCTGCAACAGAACCAGCTGGATGCAAGGTTACAGAAAAAAAGAAGAAGGATGAGACGAAGGATGACACACACAGTTAGAAGAAGAATCAGAAGTACCAGAAGAAGCTAAATTAGTTGAAGAACCAGAACCCTTTTCAATAACAGTCGAATGTCTAGGAACAACTACATGAGTAGCTCTAGGAGTAGGAGAAGGGAGGGCTCTAACTAACAGCTGCATCCTCATTTGTCTACATCTTATTCTATCATGACACAGAATGAAATACTCAAGCATGAAAAGGAAGCTTTGGGTAAAAAGCTCTCATATAGTAAGTTCCTTTGGAGGTGTTGAAAATCACTTTTTTGGTTATGGCAAAATTGAGAGAAACCATGACTCTAGCATCGTATTGATTAACTAGGGGGTATCTATAGACTCAATAACACCAATTTGTCTAATTATATCCCTAGCATAATCTTTGTTTATAAGAAGGAATATCAATCTGAACATGCATAAGTGTGACATCCCAAGAAAGATCAAAGACTGATTGAAGATCCCCTATTTCTTGAACTGCCAAAAGTTGACCAACAATATAGTTGGTCTAGCACCAAAAACAACCCTTTTGCCATCCTCATTCTTAAACAAAAGCAGAAAGAGATTTGGAAAGCCATCAGTTGGACCTCTAAAAACACGTTTTGAAAGTTTAAAATCAGCAGCAGGAATAGATAAACCTTATTAAGTTGATGCTTGACAGAAGGCTTAAGATAATCTATGTATTTGTCACAAAGTTTATTAGCTAAGAGGAAAGTAAAATCATCAATATCTTCATCTAAGTAAGGACCCTAATTTGCTCAGCAGGGGGATCCATGACAACAGAAAAACACAGAGAGGATACCAAAGAAAGTAAGAGAAGAAACAATTAATGAAGCAAAGAAAAAAGAAGCAGAAGAATGAGAACACTAAATAGCACAATGGAAAGATAAAAGGAAAACCAGTGATAGCAAACATGCTTAAGAAAAGAAATTAGAATCAACTTAACTTGTAAGAAACAACTAACAACAAATACCAAAATAGAAATGATGCACCTATTTGTTGTAATCCAAGAGATAGACCAAGATAAAACCATAGCTAAGAATATAATTATGAAAATGAACAAGCTATGAAAACCGAAGAGAAGAGGAAGTAGGTAACTAGGGAATGAGAGTCAAGTGTAATACAAATTCTGAAATCAAAACCATTAGAGGAGGATCTTAATAAAAATTAACAGAATACTAAGAGTTTAGTTAAACTAATCAATAAAATATCAATTCTTCTCAGAGACAAGGATCTTGATTCACTTAAAAAATAATAATCAGAGAATTCAGTCACTGGTGTATGCCCCCAAACTCAGAACAAGCAAATTTTGACATCCATTGAACCCAAAAAAGAGATATGGAAATATTCAGAACCATTGCATATTACATTATAATACCAAATCATACCCATATTCAGAAGTAACTAGAACCATATCTGAGCCAAATCTCTACAGAGTAGAGCCACATATTGTTAAAAAGCAATCCCAAATACTTTTCTTCTAAGAACGAACCCGGTTAAAGATAGGGACTAATAATTATATAATCCAAGAACCATACCCTTAGTTAGAAGTAAGAATCTCATGATGACTTCCTACGAACCCTATGTGTGCCTCCTCACCTGCTCATGTCTAATCCCTGAAACAGAAAAAGAAAACAAAACAAAATTTGAACAATCAAATCAGGTAATTGAGTGAAACACGAAACTAAAAAGAAAACCCAAGTAATTATATAAAGAGATGATTATAAGATGAAATAGTAAACCAAAAATCAAAATTACGAAACACTAAAAAATTAGGCAAAAAACTGAAAACTAGATTGATCAGAAATCAAGACTAAAATTATATCAATCGAAAAAGAGAAAGACCCAATATGAATAAACCGATGAAATTAATAAGAGAAACAAGAGATTAAGACAGAATGACCAGAAAAAAAATCGATCAAATTAAGGAAAAACGAATAAGAAGAAAAGAGGGAATTTGACTTAGTCAATGCCGCATGACCATTCGCCTCTCTAACACGACTTTTTTTCTTTCGTTGCCGAAGATTGGAGATGCATTTGATCCACTTGATGGTGTAGGAGAACTCAAGTGCTAGTATTTCGCTTGACGAGCCAGAACTAGAAGCTGATTTTAGTTGAAACGCCCCATAACGAAGTTACTTCTTCCTTGGTCCCACCTTCGCCTAAAATAAAAGTCACACCTTTATTTGATCTTCTTGTGGATGAAAATAATATTGATGAGTAAATGAAGTGTTAGCTAGGATTTTTAGTTTATCACATTTATTTTATGTGTTCTTCTTCTTATTTTATTTTATTTATTTATTATAAACACGCCATTTTATTAGAATAAAAAAGAGTTTTACACAGTGCAAGTTGGGAGCCTAGCTACAAGCTGGGCTCCAAAGAGTTTTCTTCTTCTAACTACTATTATTATTATTTTTTATATAATAAATAGTACACTTGGAAAAAAAATATAACATTTATTTTTAATAATGTTATTTTTCGTTTATAACATTGATTTTATGTGTTCTTTAAAATTATTATTATTATATATAATAATTTTAAAATACATAGGTATCCCGCTGTATCACGTATCCATATTTGTTTTTAAGTTGACGAATCCCCGTATCGGTATCCCTATATTCGTGTCCCTTTATCAGTATCCATGGTTCATAGTGTGTACGCTAGGCCAGCTTCTTAAAGACGTTACTGAAATCTTCAGGATCGATCTCTGTATAGGCATCTCCAGGATGCACAGCTGCAAGAAAATCTGCAGCGCTACCGGTCTCTCTAATTTAAGTGCTAACGTTTTTTCATGGTACCAATTGTATTCTCAACTACAGACATGGGAATGGAATTAGTACGTAAATTTGGTCACTTTGATCACGGGTTAAATAAGTGTACTATGTATATTCAGCTCAATAAAAATTCAGAACTTTGTTTCCTCATTCGTAGTTTTGAATGAAATCCGTGATCTTTTGGTTGTAGAAAATTCGAAAATTCTCCAACTCCCTCTATAAGTTTCCGCATGAAGTGTTGTATAATTTGTACTTGGTTCCTCCAAATAAGATCACAACCAATAAAATTACATTGTTTCCATATAAATACACCATATCAAACATCTTAAGTACTAAACCAAACCCCAAAAGAATCATGTTGATTTCATTAGAAGCTTTGGCAATGGCTGGTATTGATCATTCGATATCCAAGAATGAGAGCGCGATGAAAGTGGAACCCCACCATCATAATTGCTTGCAGACGGAGAAGATGAGGATTTTAATCAAATCAGATTTAACTTCACATCTGGAAATTCAGTAATACAGAGTTGTTTTAGTGATTCATCGTTTTCCTCTCTTTGAGATGATACTTCGTCTTTATGCTCATCCAATACATAAAGTGATGATGAAGGACACGAGAACGACATTGAACATGATGAAGCTAGCATGGTTGATGGTCTCACAAATATGGGTTCAGTTAGACTTGTGGTTAATATGCTGGGAAATGTTTCCATTGATAGAACAAAAGTAGTTGTCTTTTGTGAGGATGATGACATTCGCGATGAAATTACGAAGAATAACACAAAAAAATACCACAACTGATACAATGATACATTTATCCAGCTAATAAGAAGTAGATACCTTGAGTTGAACAAACCAATGGGACGGCATACTTGAATTGATGTATCACATTCTACTTGTGGGTTAAACCAACAACAAATCACAAAGAAATAAGCACAAGTAAAATTGTACCACACTCGGTGAAGACGTGCTAAAAAGATTTACAACATTTATTTATTTGAAAAAATGTACAGTATTGTTTCACAATAATTTTATACACCATAAACTATGTATGAATTTATTTCATGTAAATACCAACCCATCTAATGTAAGTTATAATCGCGGAGTCATTGTTAGTTTCATTTTATTCATTCTTTCTTCGACTTGCAATCCATGGAATAATAAGTGGAATAGTAAGTGAAATAGTAAGAGGAATGCAACCCAATATAATATCCCACATCTCTGGCTTTATTAGAAAATAAGATGATAAGCATTATGAGAAGTCTTATGGGTAAAGACGAAAATAAACTTATATGGTGCTGGATCTTTTGGAGAGAATATATAAGTTTATGGGGTCAGGTGAATTGGTATCAAAAACTTCAGAGACGCTTGCAAAAGAGGTATCAAAGAGGGTGTGGAATTTATATGTTAGAGCATTGCTCGGCTTAACCCATTGGTGCTGGTATGTGAAGTCATTTGTCAACTTTAGTTGCCACATAATTCTTCATTTAATCTACAATGTCATTCTCGGATTAGGATAGATTAGGTATTGAAACGATTACCGATTGAAGACCGGGAGCTTACAATATATACATGGTTCTATTTTATTAATGCAATCAAAATTCCATTCCAAAGAAAACCACTAAACCATATGGAAGCTTGGGGCAACAATCCATATTAAGGTAAAACAAACAAAACACTTGAACACTCATATGCGCAATCTCGTAGCAAATATGGAAGGATAGTAAAAGTGTAAAACCCTCCATTGTTTTATGGTCTTCGAATGATAATAATTTTCACTTCACCCAGGTTAACAAAGTCTTATTTAATCGAGTAGTTATTGCTTCTTTATTTTGTTTACCCGTTGATGGTTGTAAATGTGTTTTTAAATGTTTTTCTTTATTTTTTTTTAACAATATACTTTAGGTAACTTAGTTGTTTATCTTATAAAATTAATAAAAGAAAGATATTATGAAGAACCCAAATCACTATAACTATAAGCACCTAGGATATTGTCATATCCATAAACAAAATTCATTAAATGGGCGGAATTTGTAATTAGTGAATTTGGGTATCCGATGTATTTTTGAGAGTGTACACAGAACTTGTTAGTTTAGTTAGTGGAGCCACTATGTATCGCTCACTTTTCTTAAAACCTATTTGAAACTTTGTTTTTCTTAATCGTAGTTATGAATAAAATCCGTGATCTTTTGTTTATATAAAATCCTCTAACTCCCTCGATAACATTCCACGGAAAGTGTTCTAATATTGTACTTGGTTCCTATAAATAAGATTGCAACCGAGAAAATTATATTGTTTCCACATAAATACACCACATCAAACATCTTCATTACTGCACCAAAAAATCGAATAAAATCATGTTGATTTCGCTAGAAGCTTTGGGTGATCATACTATTCAAACCCTTACAATATCTTATGGGAACGCGGTAAAAGTGAAACCCCACAATCATACTTGCTTGCAGACGGAGAAGATGAGGATTTCAATCACCTATCCATCATGGGTCATTGGCCATATTGACTAGAAGGTCATATTCATAACATCTTATACTACATCCAGGGTTGTATCCAGGGGACCGTTTTGATTCACCGGAGTTATCTTCACATCTAACGGGTCAGTCAATAATATGGTGTTGTTTTAGTGATTCACCTTTTTCTTTTATGTTAGAGCATTTCTCGTTTGAACCCACTGGCGTTTGTATGTCAAGTTTAGTTGCCAAAAGACAATCCTTGATTTAGTCTACAATATCATTCTCGGACTAGGTTAAACTAGTTATTGAGACGAAGACCATTTGAAGACTGAAGACCGGAGCTTACACACTTGATGTTTATCGTTCTCTAGTACAAAGGTTAGAAAGTTTCTCCTTGATTTTGTATCTACCAATTATATCAATTTAATAGTCGATGATGTTGTATATATTGATCCTTGAAAGAAGGAATGAAAGAATAGTTCGTTCTATAACTAAAGTGAGAAAAGGTTGGTTTTTGAACAAGTACTCAATGGAGTTCTTGTACCCCTACGCGTTCTTAAGTTGTGAGGAAAATTCCTGAACTCGGTTGGCATACAAAGTTCGCGTACCCTTACGCGTTCTTAAGGTTATGTTCAGTTTTCCTAAACTCTAATATGCCATGGTAAGTTCGCATACCCCTACGCGTTCTTAAGCTGCCGAAGTTAACTTCTATTTTTGAAGTTTGCCTTGAGTACGCAACCCCTACGCGAACTCAACATGCCTTCTGAACTCATGTCCACTTTTTATATTTCTTGTTCACGTACCTCTACGCGAACCATGTGCATAGTGTACTTGTTATACTTGACACAACGTTCTTATAGATCAAGGCGAGTATTTTCACTACCTAAGGTCCATTTGGCTAAAAGCGGTTCGAGAAGATTGAGTCGGACTTTTAGAAAGATTATGGACATCCATTGTTCGTGAACTTCCTTGATCCCTACTAGAGGCTTCTTAACTTGTAAACAAAGCCATTCTTGATGATCAATATAAATATATGACCTTCTGTGAAGATACAACCGTATTCTCTACACATTATTGTGTATCCTTTCATAAAGGTTGGTCGTCAACTCGAAACTTGTTTTCTTAGGTTACGATATTGTAAAGACTTCACTTGAGGATCGTGAAGCACAGGTCGGATTTAATAATCCTGATCTTGTATCTCGGGTCGATTGTATTTGTAACGCCCCAAAAATCGACCTACTTAGAAGTCAAAGTCACAATCTACGCTATGAGGCATTAAGGATCTAATACAAGTAATTATACTCTAATTTACAATTTCAATCCACAGATTAATCCTCAAAACTAACCCTCTCTGATATTATGTAGAAGAGTAACCTCTCTAGTGATATAAATATAATAATGTGTTGGTTATTGATAATACAAACAATATTGAATTACAAACTAACTCAGAAACAAACATCGTCTCTCTAAATAATCAGCAACGTAAATGACATCTTCACGAGCGTCTTCACATTCGATAGCTGAAAAACTGAAGTGGAACCGAGTGAGCACATCATCCTGAAGGGTGCTCAGTGGAAAATAAATATAGCATTCAAGTAATCACTAACATGCTTTGCATTTCTACTAAAGGAAAACCGTAAACACCTTTTACACCCAACACTCAGCAAGTCATCGAAATAATACATGTTGGTAAGAATTGTTATTCTAACCCGTCCCCGCATATCAATCTCATAAAGTGCCCACACAAATTATGAAACCAAGATTTCTCCCGAATAAACGTTAGCATAACCAGTCATACTAGAATGATATTCCCAAATGATGGTTCAACCATTACCAATAAGACTAACAAACAAGCACAATATGCGTACGAGCGATTATCCCAAATGGAATATGATATAATAGTATTGAACCGGGAGGTCTGCCGGCCTACTAGATAAAATGGTATATAAAATATGTAATATCGAAACGGGGGGATGCCGTCCTACTCAATAATAACGAAACGGGGGGTCTGCCGTCCTACTAGATAATATTCAACCGGGGGATCTACCAGCCTACTCGACTTAGCGAGAAGCCGTGTAAAAACACAAACGTTCCTCGCGGGGAAACCAGACAACACATATCAGGCGCATACCCATCCAATACACACAAACATGCTTACAGATAATTAAACATTAAACTAATTAATGATTACAAGAAGGTTATAAGAGTTCCCACCTGGATTGATGACAATCCCTGCCTACCTTGAAGTCCACCATCCACTGGTTCATCTTTCGTACTAATCGTTGTTAATACAAAGCAAATGTTAATCATACAATCACTCAAAGAATAATTTAAGTAAACTATTATTCTCTAATTTTATTATATAAAATAATCTACTTATCTAATCTAGGTAAATTATATGTCATTTTGAAGGTCTCGCGAAGCTCTCCAACTTTGCAGAAGAGACCAAAAGCTAATTTGGACTCTAAGGGGTCCAAAAACCCAAAATAGTGTAAATGGGCCTAACCCATGGCCCAATGGGTCTGAAACCGGGCTGAACCGCCAACCCGACCCGTAACACGTGTCGTATAACTATCGATATGGTTCAACTCGGTTGACTCGGTGGGTGACTCGGTCTGACTCACGAGTCAGAAGCTGACTCGGCTGACTCGGTCATCTTCTCCACCAACACTTGCCAAAAATCACACTTTTCCATTTACAAAAGTGAAAACTACTATCTACCCCAAATAATATGGGTACAAACTATATAAACCCAACAATATGGATCTTATACTACCAACCCCAAAGTTTTAAAAAATTGTTATTAGAAAGCCCAAAATGGGCTTGATTTTGAATTTTTCCCGGATGATAACGTCATCCATATTTTGATAATACCCAAATTAACCCTTCTATATATGCCTCCATATAGGTAAGAAACAATCGTTTCTCTTTCATTTTCCATTTCACTTTCTCTCTCCAAAGAAACAAAATATCTTCTCTTTTAGGGTTTTCTCAGAGATCAAGAGCTACCTCGTCCATGGCTGTCGTTGTACAACGAAGGAGAGGAAAACGAATATCTCCATTAATCTCTTATCTAGATCTGTGTGGAATCCTACAACCTTTTGTTCTTCTGTATTCATCAATTCTTCTTCTTCTTATTCTTCGCTGAGATAATTTTGTTTCTATTTACATTTTTATGTAGGTTGTGACACAAAAACTCAAGGAATCAGAAATTACAGAGCATGATTCTCTTCTACTGGTAAATTCTCGGAAATGAAGTTTTTATGAGATGATTATTATATGATCTTGCGTTCTCTAGATAAGAAATGGAAGCAGTGTAGTGATTGCGGTCTTCTTTTGTGGTTTCTTAACCAGAATTTTGTTTTCTTTAAATCTAATTAGGTTTTAGATCTAATTTTGTATGAAGAATTTCTCCATTGATTCTCAGATCTAGTATTTTAGATAGGTTTTCAGTTCAGATTCCTTGTTTGTTAAGGACACAAGTTGTTTATCTTTGTCGTGTATGAAATTTTGATTTGTATCGCCATGAACATACAAGAAATCTGCTCGTATCGCGATATTCAACATCAGCTCCATCAGAGGTCTTTTCCCAGAGAACTATTTCAATGATAAATCAGTTCCTGCTTTAGGTAAACTAAAGCTGATCTAGTTATTGTTTTAATTTTATATGAATTAGTCTTTTACAACGGAATTTAGAGATGAATTTAGTTAATGTGGTTTGTAACAGAGGTGAAGATCAAGAAACGCATGCATATAAATGCTGAATTCAGAAGACTTATTGATCAGATGGAAAAAGGTATAATGGTCTCACTTACTTTAATAGAGATGTATACAGACCTTATTGATTTATTGATTACCTGATGTTACCTTGTAGACTTTCAGGTGTTTATGATGCATTACAGAAGAAATACCTTAGAACACTTTTGCTCTGCATTTCTGAAGCTGTTGAAGAACCTATGATCGAGAATATGCATGTATGTTAAATCTTTCTTCTTCATTCATTGGAATTTAGTTGAGCATACTCTTTAAAGTTGCTTTGAATTCTGATGGAGATTGATAAATGAAGTTTAGACTCATAACTGAAGGGATTGTGTTGTGCAGTTTCATTTAGCTTTTCGAATTCGGACAATGAAAAGGTTATGATGCACATAAGTCGTACTGGGAATAAGCAACAAGGAGCAACATTCAAATCTAATGGGAATACATACATTACCCCAAATCAAATGAGGTATAATAGTAAGCATTTGAGTTTGTTAGACATTTTTTGGTTTTGCTTTTTGCAGTGTATGGTTTCGAATGCAGTGGATTGCTGACTGTGTTTAAACTTTAAACACTTTTTACTTGGTCTCGGCAGGAGTTCTGCTTTTAAAATGGTCTGAACTCTGGTTCAGTTAATGCGAACTCTAGACCGTAAGCAAGAAGAGGTTAGAAATTCATCAATATCTTCATATGGAGTGTTATTAGGTGTTCGAGTAAGTTGTTTGTCTATAATTTCATTTTGTTATGTGTTTCAGCATACAATATTGATGAAGCTTCTTTGTTATGAGGATGTCACTGTAAGTGTCTTCGGTCTTGTTTACATTTTTTTTTTTATTTTGTCCTGTTTGTCTTTTACGTGGTTTTGTCTTCATTTTACTTCTTGTCTAGATTTGCACCATTGTCATAACAACGCCCTATCAGTTATCTATAGTTTACACGATATATAGATGTGTCCTCGCCAGGTACACAAGCTATACAAATGTGTACTCGCTAGGTACACAAGCTATACAGATCATATGTACTCGCCAGTTACACAAGCTATACAGATGTGTACTCGCTAGGTACACAAGCTATACAGATCATGTGTACTCGCCAGGTACACAAGCTATACAGATCATATGTACTTGCCGGGTACACAAGCTCATAAGTTGGGATTTTTTTCTGCCTGCTGAATATGATATTAGAATTATTCTAGTAAAAAGACATTCCTAAGTTCCTAAGCTTAGAACTTAGGAATGAAAGCCTAACATTCTTGAACTTATTCTCCATAGCATTAGTTAGCCGCAATTCTACTGTAACTTTATGATTTCTTTTTGGAAAAACCAAAATATCCTTTACATTTTCTTGGAAATGTTGGCAGCTCTTGCACCAGGTTCTCAATTACAGATACTTTTTCTTACTGATGTTGCTTTTGGGTTTTTTCCCTTGAATTAATGTTGTTTGTTTTTGTTAAGTCGTTGCATCCATATTTGTCAATTCTTTGTTCAAATTTACTACATGATTTTGAGTTCCTGGTGTGCTGTGAAAGTGAGCTCTATTTTTCTTGCCTCATTTGCAGCTTAGGTATACTTGTAGAGAAATAGCAATAATAGTCCCCCATTTCGTAATTTACTGCGCTGTATCAGAATGCAGTGTAATTTTAAAGACACTCTATATAGTAGAAAAATTAAGATTCTATCCTCCTGAGCCCCTTTTATTTCTTTAAGTTTATCTTGACAAGTTGGTATAATATGCAACAGGGACCTGTTGATAAATTGGCAGCTCCTGCACCTCAAGCATCTACTGGGTAAGAGTTTCTCCTTGTTCTTATTTCTTTTTCCTCTTGTATTCGACTTCTCTTGAAAAATCCCAAGATCATTATACTGATATCTAAGGCACCAAAGAAATCCAAGAAATGAGCCAACAGTCAATGTTCTTGCATATGTAGTCGCTGATTACACAAGCAATGTGCATGTGTACCAGCTGAGTACACATGTATTAGAAGCATGTGTAGCCACCGAGTACACAAGCAATGTGCATGTGTACCAGCTGAGTACACAAGTAATGAGGGAGGAGTGCAGGGACTAGTTTGCATATATACCTTAACTACTTGCAACCTGGGTATTGAATGTTGTTCACTGTTTTCATTCTTCATTTTGATTTGGTTTCTTCATTCTCGTTTCTAATTTTTGTTAGATCATTGTTTGCTGGTGGTTGTTCTCTTACAAATTGATTTTTGCAGGCTAGTGGTTGTGTACTTGCTGCGTACACAAGCTATGGGAAGTGTATTTGCTGGATACACAAGATAAATACTGCGACACGTCGTGAATGTGCTAACATAAAGACTCCACTCACTCTAGACTGACAGTGAAGCACCAAGGTAGAGACGCCAGTCACATCTAGATGATGTTGTGGTTGTGAGTATGAGTGAAGTCCCTTTGTTTACTTTTAGGTCCTTGATTTGTAAGGATTAATTTGTTTTGGTTTTTCTTTTGCAAGAATTAATTGGCTTTTGTAAGAACTAATTTTGTAGTCTTTAAATTTTTTGGTATTTTTTTCTGTAAGCATCTGTATCTTATGAGTACACATGCTTTTTAGCATCTGTAGCAACTCATTACACAAGTCAAACACATGTGTACCTACTTATTACACATGAATTTTAGCATCTGTAGCAGTTCAGTACACAAGTGAAACGCATGTGT
>JAJJMA010153098.1:2652-19529 GCA_023529015.1 Papaver nudicaule
ACAAACTACCCAGTAAATGAGGGCGCTTGAAGTGCCAAGTTGGTCGTAACTGGGAGTTATGGCTTGAGATGCAAGAATATAATGTGATGCCTAACCGGTTTCAAGTCCTATGAGTTCATTCCACCATCGTGTGTTCCAACACATTATGGGTGAAGACTTAGCTTCCTTTGGGACCACTTCGTCCACTACGTCCACTACCAAAACACATTATTGGTTAGCCAACGTATATGAGCAATAAGGCATTTAGGTTCGCCAACCTTCCAGGTGAAAAATCCAAAAAGTCACTTTCTAGGCAAATACGTTCGCCAACCTAAGGGCGTGACCAGGTCAGAGCCGGTTGACCAGTTTATGGACTTTAGTGTTATGGTCTTTTATTGGCTATTTTAAGCACAATTCTTCTTTGATTTTGAGACAATATTTTCGCACATATTAGTGGCACTTGTGACACTATTTTGGTTGAAAGATATCAAGATTTTCTTTCCCTTGTTGATCAAACTTAGTTAAGTTGTGATCTTAAACTAGGAAACTACTACTTTTACCGTTAATTTTTTTATTTTTGACTTAAAAGGGCAAGTTTTATAAAGAGACTCGAGTCACAGAAAGTGTGACAGGAGTGAAAACATACATCAATGGCAAGTTTTTTGATTTTATTTTTTTTTACCGTTAGACTTTATTAAGGTAAATCCTTAAGAAGAGAATTTCGTTAGTTGTGGCAAGTCACCTATGTTTGGTTAATTCTACAGAATAATTGTAAGTAAATTATCTATGGCAATTTCTTGCAAGCTATTTTTAGCATGCCATGAATTAATTGGAAAGAGCTCATTAACGGAAAGATTTATCTAAGGAATTAAAGTTTATTCTTGACTTTCTTAGAGAAGATCATTCATATTATATGAGAATACTTGAATCTCAAGTTAGCTTTATTCTAAACAACTATGTCTCATTGTTCACTATTAATTGTGAGGCAATGTGATGCTACAACAGTATCCCCGACACATATCTTCACGAACGTGTAACATTAGTTTGCATTGTCGCCTCCAAACCGTTTTATCGGTTTCGACTAAAAAGACTTCTCTTTGGGGATCCGAGAAGCACAGGTTCAAACCTATCTTTGTGATAGCCTTGTTCTTGTTGATTGGTCGTCTTGTGACTTTGTGTTTAGAGACGTAAAGAGAACCAATCAGGATAGAAGATTTCAATCAGGCGTTGTGTGCTTGTAAGTCCTGAAATCTTGCAAGGGAATCACTTGAGTTTTCTCGATTGACCTAGGTTTGGAATAAGTTCGCTTAACCCGAACAAAGTCAAGCTAGGGTTTTATTACTCACGGCTTGAAAGATTCAGTAATCGAATCTTGGTTCATTTTATCTGTTTGAGGACGGATTTGGTGTTTGAAGTATTCTCTGCGGCCGAAGCAACTTCTGGTGGTTGTGGCGTTTTTGGCAATCACTAGGGGAATCAAGTGCGTAGGTTCTTGCGAGGTCCAAGAGATGTAAAGGAGCGCGACTGCAGCTGAATCGCTTGGAGAGCTTGATTCAGTTTCAACTACATCCCTGTCCGAAGTCTGATAGTAGGCTAGTATTTGTAGCGGCTTAATACATTGTGGTGTTCAAAACTGGACTAGGTCCCGGGGTTTTTCTGCTGGATTGCAGTTTCCTCGTTACAAAAGATTTGGTGTCTAATTTGACTTTACTCCGCATCAACCTAGATTGGATTCTTTGTGAATTCACGATCTACTTATCCAAAGACCCGGACGAGAGAAATCTTGTAGAGATTCCTGTTCACGTACGTGATCTTGCCAAATTTATAACTTGAGGGAATTTGAGGTAGGGAAACTAGATTGATCTAGCTTGACCTTGTCTGATTGAACAAGGGAATTTGTCTATTTAGTTCGTGATTGAAAGTTGGTGGTGTACCTTGGTATCCCCTCCTTTTCAATTGGTATCAGAGCCCGACAAATATCGAAAAGACCTAACAGTATGTGTTTGTAAAAATCATGTAAAAACTCTTTTCATATCATGGGTAATAGTTTTGGGATGCTCAGATCACGAGTCTATGATAAACACCAAAATATTTTGGGATTATTTCACATATTACTTCATTTTAAAGACTGGTGTAAGAGATTTATGTCTTCCTCCACTTTGGAATCAACAGTTGACTCTTACCCGACAGTTGATATTATATCCAAAGTTGATAAAGGTTGTAATAAACCAGATAATATTTATCAGATTAGGCAACTAGAAGCTTTTCGGGAAAATGAATGTTCTTCCGAAACATCTAGTACATCATCGGAAACTGCTCCCAGAGATGGTTCTTACCTGAACTCTCGAAAGGGCATTCTCGGTGAAAGGCCTGTGAATATAAATCCTGAAGAAAAAAAACTCGTCTGCCTAGAAAAGAAATCTTGTTGAGATTCCTTTTCACGTACATGATCTTGCCAAGTTTATAACTTGAGGGAATTTGAGGCTTGGAAACTATAGATTGATCTAGCTTGACCTAGTCTGATTGAACAAGGGAATTTGTCTATTTGGTTCATGATCGAAAGTTGATGGTGTACCTTGGTATCCCCTCATTTTCAACCACCACCTCTTCCACTACCTCCAACACTACCACCATGATCTTTAACACTCGGATCTCCACCGCTAGGATCATGATGACTCATCTCCTGACTCATGTTAATGAGTTCATTGAATTCATTAGTTCTTCGTTGCATATCTCCCACATACAATTGCTGCAATTGAGAAATAAAATGGGTTAACTCATTGCACCTCGCTTGATATTGAGACGGTGTAGCATTTACCCCCAGTACAGAGTTTTCATCCCTTATGAAGTAACTGGAATGGGAAAAAGTTGCCCTTGATCATTAACAAATGGCGCCTCCCAAACCAAATGTGGCATAACCACGGGAGACGTTTGTGTTGGATAAGTGTATAGACTTGGTTCTACTGGTGGAGGTTGCAAAGGCAAATAATCATCTCCAAGGGGTACCTACTTATTGCTGGCATATCCATTGTACCCATAATGCACAACTGCAGTGCTATAACTTCTTTGTAGATTGTTTGGCACCAGTATTGGTAATCTGCCTCATTATCGGAAATCCTGGTTAACGTGGTGTAGGTTTGCCATTCCCTACGGCCTCGCGCCTGTGTCATCCAATCAGCATAAGAAATCTCATTATGTTCATATGGGTTGACACATATGCGCTCATCATCTGCGCCAAGTAGTTGAATGGTGAGTCTTTCCCCGAAGTACCAAACACCTTTTGCAGATAGAGGACTGTATAACAAGAACTGAGTCAAGCTTTTCCGGTACAAATCCTGACCATACTACTCCCATCTCTCGGGAATATTATCATACGGTCTCGGAATAATGTTCTTGGTTGTTCGTTGACATTGTTGTATCCTTTGCACAGAGGCTACGTGTTGACCGTCTTCAGTTTGCTCTGCCTCCCAAAACTTTTATCAAACTTTTTAATTAGAAATGAATTCCCCTACCATTATAATTAAGTCTAGGTTCCCCAATGCCAAAGGTTACACACCCCCACAACTGAAGTTCAAACATTGCGCTTTTAGTATATATTGCAAATTTTAGAAGAAAAGAAACAATTATAATAATTCAAAAGTTCGATAATTACCTCAATTATCCCCCAAACACCATTGAAGATGTTTTTACTGATTCCGTAGCAGTCACGGCAAGCAAAGTATATTTCTGCCAAAATCGGAGTGTCCCAGTCGTAAAATGGTGCCTTACTCAAATCTTCAACCTTTTTCTCACCAACCAAACCTTACCATCGTGCTTGCGTTTGGAAAAACACTTGGAATATAGCCCATAAAATGAACACTCTTTCAAGCTCATCCGAATGAGATGGGTCTGGAATATTAGTATGATTTTCAATGCCCAAAGCATAGTTCTGTATAAACATGTTTAACCCAGACAAAGATAATCCACCTGCTCATGGCATCGACTGTGATCCATATGGAAAATTTTTGTCTGCCAAAAGCATGGGTAGAAATTATTTCCACATACCCAGTGCCTTCCACTTCGATTGGTTGAAAGGAAGCGAATCTCCCTCGAATTTTATTCCCATCGTCATGTAAAAATCGAGCGGTATAATTCCTATGTACATAATAATTTCACTAAACGGTATGGTTTTATTTCTAAGGCTGCCTATTTCAATAAAAATGTACAAATTTAATGAAAAACAAAATAAAATAAACAAAGCCTACCCGCTTCGAAATCCTTGAAATATAATGTATTCGTGGACTTCCAAAAACGTTCTAGAATAACTTGAGGAATTTGTTGTGTGTGGTTTGGCATAGGAAATGACCTAACTAGTCCAATAACCTGTTGTTTTATTGCGTTTTGTGAACGTATATGTGCAAAGTTAATAGCCTGTTCGGATATAGAAGCATTTCTGACTTTTACTTTTCAAAAAGTAGAAATCAATTTCAAAAGTCAGAAGCAAAAAGGTTTCATTCAGAAAAATTTAATTTTTTGCTTCCAAAAGTCATTATGAAATTGTGTTACCAAACTAACTTTTGAGTTTTTTTTGCTTCCAGAAGTCGAAAAGTTGCTTCCGAGTGTGTATCCGAATAAGATATAAGGGTCAATAATGGATCATTTTATAGAATTAAATAATTTTTATAAGAGAGATGTTATCGCTAACAAAAACCTGTATTTTTATTTTATTTTGACCAATCAATATGAAAATTTACCGAAAAAATAAGCTTAAAAGGTATCTCAATAGATACAACAATAATATAAATAAAGGTGGCCATCATTTGATTAGATAGCCCAAAGACAAAAAAAAAAGAAAAAAAAAGAAATAAGTAGAAGAGTGAAAATTTAAATAACAACATAAACTCTTTCTTCTCAATGCCAACTCAGAGAGGCCAATAGAGATTTGGATCTCACAAAGCTATTACCATGTTTTGGCCATTAAACCCAACATCTTAGCGATTAATTTCACTGCAAAAACAATTGAATCTTAATATCTCCAATTATATATTTGCCAAAATACTCATTTGGTGGTTGAAGATTTTTAAATTCTTTTATTTTCATATGTAGCACCATATTGCAACAGTCAAGTTGTTCAATATATGATAAGTAGCTCATCACCCTAATCGCGATTAGGGTTTTGTATATGCAGCAATATTACTATCTTAATCATAATTCCAATAAAAACTACATCATACTAGGAAAATAAACTCAAATTATCTTTGTTCGTTAACAATAATAGAATAAATATGCACTTGCTTTACTATTTATCCCACAAAGTCAGCATATTTTATCTATATTTCTGAAAAGCTTGTCGGTAGTCGCCAACCTTCATGGGATATAAGTCTTTGAAAGAAGTTGACTTTAAATTGGTAAATCTATTAGAGCATTGCCACTGATGTTGCTATCTCAAGTCAGCTGTCAAGTTTATGAGACAAAAACACAATCCTTGATAAGTTTACTCTACAACCTCGGACTAGGATAATTTTAGGTAATCGAGACGAAGACTGATGAAGACGAAGACCGGAGCTTACTACTTGATAAATCATAACGTCCTCGCTGAAGGTTAGAAAGGTTTTTCCTTTCCGTATCGTTTTTACCATTTCTATCATACCAATAGTCTATGATGTTGTTTATATGATCCGAAGGTATTATAGGATTTTCGCATTTGCATTTGTCACACTTGTGATAATATGTATATGTAGAGTATGTTGAGTTGTCTCTTGAAATGACCCCAACGGTGAACGCGTACATGTGTTGCTTTTGGTATTTCAGAGAACGAGCTAAGTCTGTATGAACACGTTCATGAACGCGTACATACAAGTTCAAGAATTCTCCTGAAGTCTCCAGAGCTCTATTGACTGCTCTGTGAACGCGTTCATATAAGCCATGCGAAAACTTCCAACTCCATATCTTGAAGTTTTTGGTCTAGGCATGATTAGTTCTCGGACTTGTCGTGACTTGGCCCATGGAATTCAACAACTTAATCCAAGCGATGTTCAAACTAAGTATTTGGACCAGAAGTCGCAAAGCAATGTCCAAACAAGCATTGGACCAGAAGTCGCGGACCTTCAAACAAGGTTGAGTCTTCTTTAACTTTTGGTTTAGTCCAAAATTCTTAGAATATTGATAATGAGTAATCAAGCTATGGACTTTCCTAGTTCCGGAACTTGCTTGAGCCCTACTCAAGGTTGCTTAAACTTTAAGCAAAACCTCCCTTGGTGATCACTATAAATAGATGACCTTCTGCAAGATACAGTCTCAATCCTCTAAACATCTGTGTATCCTTGCATAAAGGTTGGTCGTCATCTCGAAGTCCTTTTGAACTACGACTATTGAAAGACTTCACTTGAGGATCGTGAAGCACAGGTCGCAAGTCAAATTCCATCCTGTATCTTGGGTCGATTGAATACTTTCAATCTTAACCTGACCAAGATTTGATAGAAACTTCGTAAGATAGATCTTGTATCGTAAACCCTAGAAGTTCCCAAACGCAAATTCACGAACTAGGTTTCATACAAAGTTCGTCTCGCGTTTGGAGGTAAAGTTGTTTAGGATAGATCAATATGCCATATTCAACATATCGATTTCCATTAACCTTGACTTTAAGTCTAAAGGAAATCACAATCGTATTCTTGTATAATTACTTGGATACTTTTAGGCGTCCTGTTAAAGGCAGGGTAGCGCTAGTCTTCACGAAGGGAAGTGGAGCAACTCCTAGGCCTGTAAAGGACGTCATCTAGGGGAATCTAGTACGTAGTCTACTGCAGGAGCCAAGAGACGTAGGAGCACATTGGTAGCTGAATTGCTTGTAGGGTGAATTCAGTCTCGATACAGTCCAGTCCGAAGTATGAGAGTAGGCTAGCGTCTGTATACCGTTCATACCGAGGGTGTTCACATCTGGACGAGGTCCCGGGGTTTTTCTGCTAGGTTTGCAGTTTCCTCGTTAACAAAATTCTGGTGTCTTGCATTACTTTTCCCTTCCGCATTATATTGTCTATGATCTATATAATAGAAGTAATTGCAAGTTTGTTGATTCATAACCTTTGAGTGAATCCATCTCTATTGAGATCTACGAGAACTACGTTCTTGTTAGGGTTCGTTTCTTTGAACTATACTCAGGTTGTTGTTTGAATATTGATTTGTGAGATCGTTCAAACAAGAACTATCAACTAGGTTCACGAAAATAAAAAATTGGTGGTATATCTCGATATCCTCGCTTTTTCAGTTGGTATTAGAGCAGGCAAACACCTTGCAAAAGACGTAACTGTCTGTGTTTGACGCTTTTTCGTGAATCATGTCTTGTCCCGGTAAACCAGACAAAAATACTGATAAGTTAATCATAGATATTGGGTCTTCTTCTTTCTGTGATGAAGCATTAAAACCATATCTACAAGCCTTACCCTTTAATTCTTATTCAGAAGCTGAAAGAGAAGCTGAAAAGGAAAGCTATGGACTCATTAATCACATGAATTTTCAAAATTCTGAGATTACTCGTCTAAAGCACAAGGTTAATCGACTTGTCAATCATATATCCATGATAACCTCTGATTCCTGTTCAAAAATTACTCCCTGTGAGGAATCAAAACATGAATCGATCTCAGTCATGGTATGTGAAAATAATGGAATTGAAAGGAGAGATTGCACTCCTAAAAGATGAAATACACAAATCCGTTGTGTTCAAACAATTCCTGCATCTATTGGCGATATTGCAACTATTCCTGTGCAAAAAGCCAAGAACGTTGATACATCTGTCACCAACGTAAAAAACTCCAAAGATGCATCTATGATCTGTCAAATTTGCAAAACGAATAAAACTATTCGGACAAGATCAAGAAAACACTTTGAGATTAAAGGAATAGTTATCTTGAGCAAAAGCTAGATCAAGTTCTCAAAAAAATCGGTGACATCAAAAAGACCAATCGACCCAATCATTGGTCACGACCCAAGGAACATACTGAGACCAAGAGATTGTTTCGACGTTCTCAAAGTTCTGGAAGTCACCGTTTCAACAAATCTGTTGAAAAAACACAACGTTGGGTTCCTAAAAGGAAGATACATTTTGTCAACAATCAAGATAAGGGAATAGAAGCTTTGCAAGATGATGCTTTGAGTAAACTGGTTACTCAATTTCAAGACATCCTCGATAAAAGAAAGCAAGGTTCTTCAAAGCTGAAAGATCTCATTAACATACGTCAGAAGGAGCAGAAACTCTCAGGTAACTCCTCTACCATTGAATCTTACTTTGATGATAGCAACTTCTATGACAAATTCTCAAAAGGAAGAGAGACAAGATTGATGAAACAAGGCGAGTGGGAGAGCACTCGCCATAACACCTAAAAGTGTTATGGGTTGCCAGTCTTATCTATGTACTGTCTAGATAAGAGTGAAGTAATTGTTCTTATGAACAATGAGAGGACAATACACCTCAAGGTTTTTATTTTTATTTTTATCTCACTATTGTGCTATTATGTCTTTTTGATAAATAAAAGTGGGATCCTAGTATTCAAAGCAATAAACCTAAAACCTTGTAGGATTTCTTCAAAACCAATAATAAGACACACAACTGTTGAGCCATGCTCCAAAAATTTACTCTGAGTCACATATTGTTGACAATATCAGAGGTTGTCTTATAGCACATCTTAAACGTGCTTTCACATCTAATAAGAGTCCAAAATGTAATGACTCGATGTGAATATCAACACTTTGAATTTGCTACCTCCAGGGTCTCTCCCTGCCTCTGGCTCCTAAGGCAAGAGTCGAGAACAGGATCCATGAGAGTAACTGTGAGCGTAAGCTGAAAATTCATGAAAAGAAAAAACAATTCATGATGTTGATATTTAAACTTATCCCCACATTGGTTACAAAAGGAATTAAACATGCGTCTATTGCCAATATTTTGGGTAAACGCTAATTCTATCATCATGGACATGCACGCCCATCTCGAGTCCTTATTTTGTGAAATAATGAAAAATAGGAAAGCCTTTCTCTTAATATCTTATGACTCTAAAAAAGGTCATCGTGAACCCCTCTTATCGGTCATTCACGAACTTAAAAAACTCGTTTCGACCTCCTTATACAGTTTAAGACTGTATTAACTTCCTTTTGTATCTCAATGAGACCCTATAAATATATCACACCCTAAAAGACTTGAATTCACGTTCAAGCACACTTACATATTCCCTCGTAGTGTCACACGAGAAATATGGATGAAGCAAACTCTCATAAGGGTGGTGATGGGAAAAGGAAGAATATAAGATTTGTCAATGAAGACGTAGTTGATTCTCTTGAATTTCAAGAATACTCTCCTACTATTGTTTGCTTCAATGTTATTGACAATCAAAAGAAAGACAAAGACACAATGATCTCGACATAAATTGCATTCGATCTTTTGCGAGATATTGAAGTCATTAAGGTTCAGCTTGTTACCATAGCAGAAAAACTTCTAACACTGAAACGTGACATACCTGTTATGAAGAATGAACTCACCAATCTGAAAGGTGATGTGAAAAATCTGCTTGATTATATCTCACCATTTAATGGTGATGAATTAGAAGAAAATTTCGAAAACCTGAAGACAGATGATAATGAAGTTTCGATAGCTGAAGAAGGTACTGACTCTGATGTCTAGGTCAGTTTTTATTTAGCATAGTTAACTCCTTATTAAAAAGCTTTTGTCTTTTCCTTAGGGTTTGGGTAATCACTATGCTAGAAGTAGTCATCTTTTGATTTAAGCATGATTTGCTTGTACTACTTCCATGTTTTCTTTTTCATCAATTAATCGAGGTTATTAAATTAAAATATTATTTGATGATTGCAATGCTTGATCTTAATTGATTATCTTTATGAATGTATTGCAAAATCGCGAACTTGTTTTTTTAGCCATACCACCCGTTCGGGTAAAGCAGTTCATGATAGATTATCAAAATCCATGCTTTTGACTCTTATGGCTAAGAGGAGACGATTTTTGATAATAAGGTACCTCATAGACTACAATGTTGAACTCCGCTGGATTAAATGTTGTACCTTTAATTCTTAGTCTTACAACCACTAGGAAGGGGTAACCTAATGTTTTCTCTAAAGGCGATGGTTGACCGAAACTCTCTGAGAAAGTAGGAAGATTAAACCTTGAATTCCTATTTGATCGTAACTGGCTAGGAAAGAAAAACATATCTACAATTTCACTTGTGAAAATTGTACCCAAGAATCTATTCTAAAACCTTGCTTGGGAAGGTAGTCGCGTTGTTCCATATGGAATGACACATTATGGGGGATAGTTCTTTTGAACTTGTGCTTCATGGTAATATCTATTTGGGGAGAGCGGCTGTGGAATCTACGAGAGAATTGCATCTTTTTATCTCTCGTTTCAGGTATGTTTACCTTTGTCTACATTGATTATTACGATTTTATGAGGATTCCTATATTTCTTTTCTTTGTCTATTTTTATGACAAAAAAGGGGGAACCCTGAACCCTGAACCCTGAACCCTGAACCCTGAACCCTGTCATAGGGGGAGTAAAATCTTTCTATCTACTACGACAATTGTCTACGGCATTGTCATAGGGGGAGTAAAATCGATGTGCTTGTCATGGCATAACAAAAGTTAGTGTATTGAGTAAGGGGGAGAACATATCAAAATTGTGTAGTATCTTGAAGCATCGATGCAATATGCTTACAAGTTTTACATACTACTCAATTGCATAACAAACTCTTGTTGGACTATGTCCTTCTAGAAACCAAGATGTGTGGTGACTTTGAGTTTGTTATCTCTACCTTGTCTTCGCTTGCAGGAACACTCTTATTTGAAGACGCTGAAGATTACAAGAAGATCAAGTACATTATGGTTAGGGCTAAAAGATTTAACTTTTTGAATCCATATGCAAGATTGGTTTTTGTCACTAAAATTGACAAAGGGGGAGATTGTTAGAGCATTGCTCAGTTGAACCCACTGATGTTGCTATCTCAAGTCAGTTGTCAAGTTTATGAGACAAAAACACAATCCTTGATAAGTTTACTCTATAACCTCGGACTAGGATAGTTTTAGGTAATCAAGACGAAGACTGATGAAGATGAAGACCGGAGCTTACTACTTGATAAATCATAACGTCCTCGCTGAAGGTTAGAAAGATTTTTCCTTTCCGTATCGTTTTTACCATTTCTATCATACCAATAGTCTATGATGTTGTTTATATGATCCTAAGGTATTATAGGATTTTCGCCTTTGCATTTGTCACACTTGTGATAATATGTATAGGTAGAGTATGTTGAGTTGTCTCTTGAAATGACCCCAACGGTGAACGCGTTCATGAACACGTACATGTGTTGCTTTTGGTATTTCAGAGAATGAGCTAAGTCTGTATGAACGCGTACATACAAGCTCAAGAATTCTCCTGAAGTCTCCTGAACTCTATTGACTGCTCTGTGAACGCGTTCATATAAGCCATGCGAAAACTTCCAACTCCATATCTTGAAGTTTTCGGTCTAGGAATGATTAGTTCTCGGGCTTGTTGTGACTTGGCCCATGGAATTCAACAACTTAATCCAAGCGATGTTCAAACTAAGTATTTGGACCAGAAGTCGCAAAGCGATGTCCAAACAAGCATTGGACCAGAAGTCGCGGACCTTCAAACAAGGTTGAGTCTTCTTTAACTTTTGGCTTAGTACAAAGTTCTTAAAAGATTAAGAATGGGTAATCAAGCTATGGACTTTCCTAGTTCCGGAACTTGCTTGAGCCCTACTCAAGGTTGCTTAAACTTTAAGCAAAGCCTCCCTTGGTGATCACTATAAATAGATGACCTTCTGCAAGATACAATCTCAATCCTCTACACATCTGTGTATCCTTGCATAAAGGTTGGTCGTCATCTCGAAGTCCTTTTGAACTACGACTATTGAAAGACTTCACTTGAGGATCGTGAAGCACAGGTCGGAAGTCAAATTCCATCATGTATCTTGGGTCGATTGAATACTTTCAATCTTAACCTGACCAAGATTTGATAGAAACTTCGTAAGGTAGATCTTGTATCGTAAACCCTAGAAGTTCCCAAACGCAAATTCACGAACTAGGTTTCATACTAAGTTCGTCTCGCGTTTGGAGGTAAAGTTGTTTAGGCTAGATCAATATGCCATATTCAACATATCGATTTCCATTAACCTTGACTTTAAGTCTAAAGGAAATCACAATCGTATTCTTGTTTGATTACTTGGATACTTTTAGGTGTCCTGTTAGAGGAAGGGTAGCGCTAGTCTTCACGAATGGAAGTGGAGCAACTCCTAGGCCTGTAAAGGATGTCAGCTAGGGGAATCAAGTACGTAGGCTACTGCGGGAGCCAAGAGACGTAGGAGCACATTGGTAGCTGAATTGCTTGTAGGGTGAGTTCAGTCTCGATACAGTCCAGTCCGAAGTCTGAGAGTAGGCTAGCGTCTGTATACCGTTCATACTAAGGGTGTTCACATCTGGACGAGGTCCCGGGGTTTTTCTGCTAGGTTTGCAGTTTCCTCGTTAACAAAATTCTGGTGTCTTGCATTACTTTTCCCTTCCGCATTATATTGTCTCTGACTATATAATAGAAGTAATTGCAAGTTTGTTGATGTTAATACATAATTTCAGATGAACACGTGGCGCCATCTCCGGAGGTTACGTATGGAAGCAACGAGAACCGCGAAGGATAAAAGCTCGTCTCAGAAAAGTAACATCTCATCACGAGACGATGAAATCCAAGGGAGGAGATCGAAGGATCATCAACCTAGGATATTAGACTAAAGAAGACACGTTAATGAGTAGTCACACCGCATTTAATGTTATTGACAACAAGACAGAAGTTGTCTGTCGATTGGAGATTGGTCCACCAGCTAGGGAGAGCAGAAACATCGACCAATGAGGAACCGACAACGTATGAATACAGCAAGATCCTTCACATATTAGTACGACGAGCTGGGATTGGATGATAAAGGCGGTCACCGAAGATGGACGATCCAGCCAAGGAGCAGCAGAAGATTGATGCAGCCAAGGGTAGCAAAGAGCGAAGCCCATGAGAAGTACTATAAATACCCCACTTCATCAGCAGTTGAGGGGGTCGCAGAATTTGGGAAAGGATAACTAGGAGTGAGAATACTTGGATGAACATTCTCCATATTCCATTTGATCTCTATCCATTAACAAATCGAGGTGACTTATAGTGTAATCCAGAGAAAGCTTTATTGATTTGATATAATAGAATAGTGATTTTACCCCCGAGGACGTAGGCACGAGCTGTTGAACCTCGTTAAATTGTTGTGTTGATTATTATTTCAGTTTATCTATTGTAATTAGCTTTGTCGACGATTGTCTACAAAGTAATATCTTGATTGCCGTCTGTAGCCAACTTGGATCATAATATCCAACGATAATACGTTCAAACTCACGAACTAATCTCCGGTTGTTAACGAACAAAGGCCACTAACGACTTAAGCAATCGAACCTCTAACAATTTTTACTTGAAGTATGATATGGGAAAATTAGTATCAACAGTTTGGCGCTAGAAACAGGGACCAGTTCCTTGTAGATTTCAAAACAACCAGATTTTAACAAAAGTTGAGTTAGTCCCTTTTCTTTATCACGTTTTACATTTGGTTTTAAACTCGGTTTGGAGGACCACCAAAAGATTAATGACATATTCTGGTGAAAAATGATCTGAGAGTGAGAAACGAACTTGGTTGTAAAGGCAACAAGTAGACGATATCCTCCAAATCCATCAAAAAGGTTTTTCTTGTTGAAAAATTTACCAAAATGATTTCTTAACTAATAGTTCAAACCATAGATAGGAAAAAGAGCTATTATTACCTTCTAGAACTCCCCGAGAAGGTAGCTGAGCAAGGGAAGTTTGATTTCCCTTAAAAACGCTATATCATCTTCCTCTCTTTTTTGACATAACAACAGGAAAAGGAGTGGAAAAACTCATGGCTAACGAAGTAAGACCATTGATAGCTTGAAGCAGACAGCAACCAGCGTTAAGGCGAAGTAGATTACGGTCACTAAGGGATCAAGGAGATATCAACCTTGATATGGAAGAGACGGTCAATCGTTCACGAAGTACACATAGGAGTATGGCGGCAACATTTGGCGAACCAGCGAGGGATAGGAATCCACTGTACGGAATGCCATTACCTGCCGAGGAAATGGTTGAAGAAGAAGATACAGGACCAGAGCAAATCCATCGCATCCCTGCCGAACAGACAGTGAACTCGGTGTCAGTTCATACCGCCACCACCTCAGAAGAATCGGACATGAAGTAGGACCAATCATCAACAACGAAGTCAACAACGGAGCTGAAGGAACGAACGAATCTCCATTAGCAGCGCGACTGGAAGCACTTCTCCAAGACCAGAAAGAGCCGAACGAGGTCTTACACACCTTAGCGCAAGAGAATCAGACGTTGCGGGATAGGACCGAGGCAAGAGAACGAAAATCACGAGCCCCAAGTTACCAAATCAGAGGAGATGACGAGGCCAATTCAGAAGCACCACAGAGTTATTCTTCGCTAAGGAATAGGATTCGGGCGCCACCACCCGTATGCTTACCAGGAGGATACCAAGGAAGGATCGACTTGCCGCCAAGGGAGATCCACAACATTCCAAGTCATTTTGTCTCATACAGAAGGACATGCCAAACGCAGAGCCACGGGACGTCGTCTCAACAGCGAGGAGAGACGATAGCCCGCAGATGGGAGAAATGGCCACTCAGTTGAAAGTTGTCATGGACCAGTTGGCGGATTTGAAGTCTAAGCAAGGAGGATACAAATTGGAGGAAGCCAAGCAGGAAGCTAGGACAACCCCTCTATCTGTCAGGCTCGAACGAAGTAAAATACCACCGAAGTGCCCCTTGCCAAATTTCGCTTGTTATGACCGAACTACCGACCCGGCAGCACACCTGAAATACTATCTTCGGGTGCTGGCCTACTGGGATACCAATGACGTAGTGTTGTGTCGGTATTTCCCATCCAGCCTTACCGGCATATGGTGTGGTTCGATAACTTGACACCGCATTCAATAGACTCCTTTGAAGAGCTATCTGATATCTTCGTGGTGACTTACATGTACAACAAGGCTACTAAGGCGGGGCTAGATAGGCTATTTGCATTAGCCATCGGGCCACGAGAAACACTTCAGGCGTACACGGAGAGATGGCAAAAGGTGTGTCAGGCGATAGGAAAGGTTAACCCGGAGATTATTATTAATTGCTACAAGTTCGGGTTGGATAGAACGTCTTCTATCTTCGTGGAATTACATGCTCACACACCGGCGACTGAAAGAGAACTTCGTGTCATTCAGGACAAGTACATGAGATTGGAGGACATTCAAAGGGACAACCCACGCGCACAAGATCGGAGCATCCCACAAAGAGCAAACTCGGTGGAAGCCGTACCAGAGACAGGGAAACGCTCAGCGGAGAAAGACGTCACCTCTGGATACGGAAAGAAACCCAGGTATAAAGATGCAAAGCCAGGAGACAAATGAAGGAGGACTACGCGGATATGGTCTATTCCAACTTAACCTTCCCACTCTCGGAGATTCTGAAGAAAGAATGAGGATGACAGGATTTCACGTATCCATCCACCCGAGGTAAGCAAAGAGACGAAACCAAGAGCCACAAGGATTACTGCGAATACCATCAGACCCGAGGGCACGAACCGACGCATGCAAACACCTGAAAAACACGATCCATAAGTATATCAATCAAGGAGACTTCGGACAATATATCTTGTTACCCGGGCAGGCGGCCCCGGCAACGAACATAGCAGCGCAGGAAAAAACGGTACGACTACCCGAAGGTTACAAGTCACTCAACATGATCACTTTCCAGCAGGAGAGTAAGCCCTCGCTACCAGGAGACATATGCAACAACTTAAGAACAAGAAGGCGAAATACGGAGCACGAAGTATTCAAGTTAAACGGAAAGCTAACTGACGAATGGGAGGAATGGATGGCGACTCCGCTCACATTCTCTACCAAGGACATCAACCAAGATGTCGAAATGCATAACGACCCTCTGGTGGTTACTTTACCCATCCACAGATGGAATGTTTCTAAAATATTAATAGATGGAGGAAGCTCTCTTAACGTGCTTTTCTACGAACCTTATCTTTGGATGGGGTTGAAAGACGGGCAAATGGACGCATCTACATGTACGATTTATGGATTCAACGGATCCACATCCAAACCAAAGGGAGAAATAGTTATGCAGGTAGACGCAGGACCGATGAAGACCATGGCAAGATTCAGCGTTGTCGATTCACCCTCACCATATAACACAATTATGGGAAGACTCTGGGTCCATCGTCTGAAAGGAACCGCTTCAACGTATCACCAACACCTAAGATTTTCCACCCCCTATGGGGAAATGGAGATCAAAGGAGACCAGCAGGATGCACGAAGGTGTGATTGTGCCGAAGCCCAATATCACAACGAAGTTCAAGAAACACTTAAGAAGGATAAAGGGAAGCGAAAGGAAGAGGAAAAGGAAAAGCGGTACGAGGAATACAACGAGCAAATCAAGGCGGCGAAGGCAGCATCATTACTCCCATATGTAATGATGGCATCAACATCAACTGGGGACAAATAACAATTACCAAACGTCACTCTCATAGGAGCCCCGAAGCAATTATTCTCGTCTGTCGTGCCAACGAAGAAAATCAACATTGGAACTGAAGAACGACCACGAGAGGTAAGCATGGGAACGCTGTTGGAGGAATCTATGGAAGTGAAACTGAAAGAGCTACTGAAGGAGTACTTGGACATATTTGCGTGGACGATGAAGGATATGCCAGGGATAGATCCGTTGGTGGTGTCCCATCACCTTCGGATAAATCCGGATACACCACCATTCAAACAGAGGATAAGGAAGGTAGC
>JAJJMA010153105.1:0-17174 GCA_023529015.1 Papaver nudicaule
GTGAAAGTTCACAAAGTTTCATCTTTCTGGATACAAAGCTGATGAGTACAATATTTTGCATCATCACCGTCAACAATGACGAAGGTGTGAAATTCCAGAAAGTTTGCTCAAAGGACGGTACACGTAAGAAGATATAATAATGTTTAAAGAAATAAATGATGCGTATACAATAACCTTCCAAAATTTGGCCCCAATTTGATTTTGTTTGGACCCATAAGATTTAGGCCCATCCAAGGGAGAGGGCCATGGGGTGTCAAAGAGTGATGAATGCACTAAGTTATTCCTTTTCACGGCCCTTAACTAGAATCTGATTTTCCTAATCATAAACACAATTATAATCATAATTTCCTTACCACATTTTTATTACATCATAATCATAAGTATATAATGTGTTCTTCTCTTCTTCTTGGTTTTCATAAGTTGATAAAAACCTTCACTTGTTCTCTTTTTTTGAGTTGATAAAAACCTAATTTCTTACTATCTTCAAAATCAACAAAGAAAGCATACTATGTCGACGACAATCAGGTATATAAATAACCCATAGTTACATTTTCATTGATTTCTACACTTAGATCGCAGAATCGAAACCCTAGGTTTCTACCTAGAATCGGTAGATATAGTTGTAAATATCCACCGATTATTCTTGGTCTTCATCTTCTCCTACAAATTTGAGACAAGAATTGTTGAGAATGTATGTTTTTTCTAACGATTATATTGCTCATACTAAAAATCGTTTAATATTTAGTTAGTTATATATTTATTCTTGTTATCTCAAATTTCTTTAAACTTACCTAAATCGTAACTGGCATATTAAAATCGTTTGATGTTATGTATATTAAACACCGATTCTGGTTGGTTGGTCCATACTTGTTATACTTACCTAAATCGTTAGATATATGGTTGTAGGTTTACCGATTCTTGTTCTCTCAGATTTCTTGGAACTTACCTCTATCGTTCTATATGTATGTGTGTGTGCTAGGAATACCGATTATAGGCACATTAAAATCGTTTTTTGTTATGTCCGATAAACACTGATTCTGCCTAGTTTCGTACTTGTTATTATACTAACCTAAATCGTTGGATATATGGTTGTGTTTGCACCGATTATTTTCCTTTTTAAAATCGGTTATTTTGTTGATTAATAAGAGCCGATTATTGTTTCAAATATGAAATAAAAAAGTTATTATTTTATGTATGGACGTTTATAGGCCGATTGAGAACATGATAATTGAAATCTTTAAGCCGCTTCCATCGTGTTTACGTAACATGAAACCATGATCAAGTGCTCTAGTTGCACCACTGAATCAAAAGCTCAATCTATCTCTGTCGAATCAAGTGATGATGTTCGACGGCGATTAGACGATGAATATCTTCCCGCCTTGTCCCAAGATTTATCCCACATGATGAATTTGCTACACCACCACCTCGCAATCTTCGAAGAAAGAGAGTTGGTGAGGTTGATGATGCTGCTGCGTGGTTGTACAATTTGTGTTGAAGTTGAACGTCTCCGTCCACTTGTCGAGGCCAATGGCAGAACGAGCTTTAAACTAATCCGTAGCCGAACGTGGTTTGGAACTGGAAATTAGTTGAGTTTTATTATGTGTTTGGGTAGTGCTCTTCATTTATGTTTTCGATAGACTTAAACATCTATTACAGTGAACCAATTATGGCTTTTAAATGTTAAGAGCAGTAGACTTAAATCGTTGAATTTCTGGTTATAATGGATGATTTTTATGTTTGTTCATGCATTGATGCTTGCTATTTTGTTCCATAATTATGTGAGTGATAGAAGTTAGTGTATTTTATGGCAGTAATCGGTTAATATAATCTTCAATATTAGTCGATTATAAATTTTAATCGTTTGTGTATGTTTTTGTACAACGATTAAAAGTAACCAAATCGTGCAAACTCTCGTCCTTTCTCGTAATCGACGTTAATATACTCCATTATAAACCATTTATACTTAAGATTTTGTGTCTGTATGAATCAAATCGGTGTGTGTTACTTATAAGTAACACCCATTATGTTCCGGTTTTTGGAAAAAATAGTCGTTGGGGCTTTCATCTATAAAAGGACCTAGAGAACTCTTAGTGCTATGCTACTTATACTCCTCAAAAAATTTAAACCATCATCATCCAAACCCCCCCAAATGGCTAAATCTTCATCTTCTACCGGTACTCCTCTGACATCTTCTCCTCCTATAATGCCAAACGGTGTTCTACTTGGTACTCCTCGAACATCTCCTACTCGCATAACTCAGAACATAACTAAGGCGATAATCAATAGCTACTTCTTCACTGAACCTTCATCTACATCTCCTCCTATATTCACTCCTCCTCCATTTAAGAGATGGTATCTTTTTTCTCCTAGACTAGTACTTAAGCGATGCAAATCTTCTACCCCAATCAAATCATCTACAACTTCTTCTTCTTCTTCGTCATCTAAGGTTCAAAAACTCAATAGAAATCCCCTAGACTCATTACCCGATGAACCTAAACTACATCCTAAATTTATGTGGGATATGGAGATTTAAGTCTTTGTAAACACTATATGATTTTCTATCAGACCATAAGCGAAATGAAACGAAATCGTGTTAAAGTGAATGAGCAACTATTGTAGGCAATTGTCAGTGCAGAATTCAAAACTGATGATCTTAAATGCAAATTGTGCGAGATTAGAGTGCGTTGTGGTTGCGATGGAGAAAACTACAAAAAAAAAATCAACGAGTTTATGCACTTGGATAGATTGATCCGAGCTCGACTTCCAGATGATACCGATGATGAAATTTTGGCCAGGGATTTGAAAGAATGGCTACAAATTAAAGAAAAGATCTTCAAGTACGAAAAACATTACCATCTCCTCAACATTTTTTATCGCAAACCTTTATATTGCTTGATAAAATGTATGTTGTTGTAAGGTCAAATGCGTCTTTTTCTTCATCATAAACATAATCGGCGTTAAAATCGGCTCTTGTGGACTGCATTGTTAATGGATTTTCACAGTTTTTTGTCATTGTTAAATAATCGGCTTTTATTTTTAATTTTTCAACTGATTCTTAATTGTCCAATACTTTTCTTTTAACTATACGAAATCGGCTCATGTGGTATTATTAACCAATTTTTGTTTTAAAATTAGTGGCATGAATATAATCGGCGTTAATTGTTGAATATATATACCGACTATAGGTTGTTTTTCCAAGAAAAATAGCCGTTGGAATCACATATTTCCTCATAAGAGAATCTCCTCTCACACCCGTCACACACATACCCTCTCTCTCACAAACACATATATTGTTCAACACCTTGAAGTTCTACACTCATTAATTTTTCAGTGTACATAATCGTTAAACAATAGTAAATTCAAACACCGACTTTACATAATTCTGAACTCATGTAATTTTTTTTCCACATAATCGACGTCTGAAGTAATCCACATACACCGATTTTTGTGACTTAAATTGGTAGACTTTGAACATATTGTGATATTTTAAATTTCTGGGTAAGATCCAAAATCGGCTTATAATGTATGTTTTATACACCGATTATTGGTCGAGTCCCAATTAAACCAAGAACGCGAACAACAATCGGCATAAACTGGTATTAATGTGAGCCGATTATGTGTAACCAAGATTAATGATTATCAGAATTTTTTCATGTTTAGATAATCATTTGAACTAAATTGTTTTTCAATCAATCAACATTGATCAACTAATTAACCACTAATGGAAAAAGGGTAAAACAGTCTGTTTTTTATAAAGGATTTTTTATATTACTTTAATTTAATCCTATCTTATCTTACTATATGGGTACAAATTAAAAAAAAATTGGGATGGAAAAATAAACAAGCGATTTGATGGTTGTAGTGTGGCTGATCTAGCTCAAGCCATGGAGTTTGGGTCCTTACAACAGTAGACTCTCAAGAGAATATGTGTGAGAGTTGGCGTGCATACATGGACGGATCCAGAATTCTTTCTTAGGTAGGGCAAGAATTTCATTAACTGCCAAGTCGGCCAAAGGCTGCGGTAAATTTTTTTGGAACAGGAGAAAATCATTATAATTGGAAGAAAAGTGGAAAAATAATTACTCCATTTCCCACAAATTTAGGTATTATGGTCTAAAACTATACTCTCTCCGTCCCATATTACTTGAGCTAGTAACTTTAAAATCTTGTCCCACATTATTTGAGCTATTCTAAACATATTGGTCATATTTCTAAATTTACCCTTTTAATTGACTAAATCTTGGTATAAAATATGTATAATTTCATAATCATGTTTATACTCGTTGCTTAGGTGTTTTAAAATAGTTTCCAACGATATAAAGTATACAATTATACGTGGTATAATTTGAAAGATATGTCATTTCTAAATTTTACTATTCCCTTGTGTATAAGGGTATAATTGAAGAAAAAAAATAGTAAATATTACTCTTGCCTTAAAAATTGTGTAAAATTGAGATAGCTCAAGTAATGTGGGACGGAGGTAGTATGAAAGAAGGCTAATCATGATATTTAGATGGGCTAAACTAGGAAATTAGCAAAATTTTACTAACTAAAATTTAGTTTGACAAAATCAGGAACGGGCTCCAGCCAACTTTAGCCCAGCTATAGGCCCGTCCCTGCGTGCATATATATAGACAATGTGCTTACATCTTGTGGATACAAACTTCATTTTTGTTTGACTACAAGATACAAACTTCAAGATTACAATGCTTACATCATCTCTGTAATGCTTTCTTATAAATCTTTGTAAGCAATCATGCTCTCGAAGTAAAATACACAGTGGCTCCATATTCTCTTGAAGTTTGAATTCATTCAAAACAAACACACAGATCATTCAACATTTCAACTTCTAAGTTCAACAATCAAGAATACCATATGAAGTTTTATTCACAATCAGAGTTTACCTGCATCTGTTTTTGAAGACCGTTGAGGAACTTTCACATAGACAACCATTGTCAGGTAAGCAACATTTGGATATTCTTTAATAATCATCAAAAATTTTGAATGCAATTTCATATGCGAATTTGCTGATAGTTGGTACAGTTTCAACATGCAACAAGATCATATGCAATTTCATATGCGTATTTCAACATGAAACAAGATCTTATAATTTAGTTTGCCTAAACCATCACGCTCTCAAGTGCAGTAGTTGGTTGTTGATGGGAAAGTGCATTCATCCTTTTTCCTTTCAATGTTCTTTTTACCAAGCTGGGAATGATATCGAGCATATCGATAATGTATCTGATTTTGATTCGTTTGCTGCACTAGTGGGTTAACAGAATTTTTCGTATGTTGTATGTGCTTGTGTATCCATATCTCAACCCTCTGTGTAGCAAATTCTTGTTTTACTATCGTGTCAAAAATTTTAAGTTCGAGGTTGTGCCAAAAATAACTAACAGAACATTTGCTTGTGCATATGCTCTCTTCTGATAAGTTAACCTGAATGCTTGCTACTTATTGTGGAACACAAAAGATTTTGTTCATGCATTTAAGGTTAAACTATATCCTGAATTACAATCTAATAGGCTCTGTATGATCTCTTGTTGTAAGCAGGTTGTAAGAATTCAATATAGAAGAGAACTTCGGAAGAGCTAGAGTCTGCAACCAATCAGGCGATATTGATTTAGTTAACCAAGCTATTGAAAGTTGGTAAGAGCCTACTACTTGGAATCGAATAGGATGGACTAGTATGTACTATTACAGTGTTATATTCACAAAAGTCTGCATCCGTCTTACAAGTCAATAACATGTTCAAAAATCATGTTCATCTGCTATCACATTTTGTACAATGTTTTTCTTGACACAAGCCAAAGCAATATGATGCTTGCCTCTAAGATGATAAGTCTAGGTCCTCTGCTTTATCTGTTATTTCTCCTCTCTCTTTTTTTCCATGATGTAGATAGGTAGTGCATAAGTTCTATTGTTTTGTTTTATACATTTTTTTTCTCCTGCTTGATATATCCATGGCATAGGTAGGTATATTTACATAGTTATACATGAGGAAAAAGTATAGGATAGCGTTTCCTGGCAACTCCTGGGGTGTCGTTTATGTTTTCTAGCACAGGTATCTTATTGTAAGGATGAGAGAGGTTAACGCCATTCTGCACTAATATCATCGGTATATCATCTGGAATGCTTTCTCACAGATACGAAAGAAATCTGAAACAACTATCCATTTTAACATCTTTAGTAGGCCTTAATGTGAGTCGGTGTTGACTCATCTCTGTCATAATAAAATACACAGGCATGTCTTATTGCTTTCCTGAGGAAACTTATGGCGGTCACGAGTAATAAAGGAATCTTATTGCTGTTCTGCTATTGCTTAATAGATTCGATTGATATAAACATACTGCTTTTTCCATTATCAAGTTGCTTAATTTGCATATATATTTTGCGAACAATAAGTAAACTAACTAAAGCTCAAACTTGTTTGCTTTGTCAGCCCTGTTGACTGAATTCACTGGACTTTTGCTGCACAAGTATCTTTACTTGAAGATGAAATGCGCCGAGTAGAAAGAGTAACTGTAAGGTGCACTACATCACCTAACCTTTCATTTCTCTCAAAGTTGTGGTTACCTTTGCTTAGTTTGATTCAATGATGCTGAATCACTTGTTATCCTTATTAAGTTTAGATGAATTATTGGAAGATCAGATTCTGTCAGCCAGCAACTTAGAGCCAGCAATTTAGAGCCACGTTACTGGAAAGCAGATTGCTAGACGGGACAGCTCTTCTCTACCTCACACACTCCTCAACAGTTCAATTTTTTTTTTTACAATCCAATGTATCAGCTAAAACCTTTCCCAACTCAAAGGCAACTTTCCCGTCTTACCGAATTTTCTCTGTTTTACAACTTGGACTATCCAAAACTTTTATTGGACCGTAACCCGTTTCAACTTGTATTCAGTGAAGTAGGAAGAGCAATAAATATTCTGCCGGGCACTGAACCACCCCCACTTCCCCATCCACAAATTTCCGACAAATATCTCTACTGTTTTAGCAAGACAGGACGTTTGTTACATCGAGATTTTTGGCTTATTACGCGGGTACTCCAACCCGGCCAAAAACAACAGTGGCAGAAACTCAAACCCCAAATGAAAATATGGAAAGTTTTGAATTGTGATGCATCTTATAGTTTTATAACTAGAACAGGAGAACCAATTTGGGTAGCTATCGCTTTCCTGTTAGGGACTATCTTGGAGCGTTAGAGTATGGAGCCTGTAAAGAAATCCATTTTTCGAACTGGCAGAGTGTCACATATCACGAGCTACAAGCAATACAGGCCGCTATAAACAAACAAATAGAATTTGCACCTGACAATGGTAGTGGTGATCTCAGCCCAATCGTGATAAGATCTGATTGCAAAAATGCAATTCAGTTATTGTACGATAAGCAGCCAAAGGAAGACTATTACAAAAGCACCATTGCTATAAAGAATGGAAATTAGCTAAACAGATTCTGGAGGTATTGGAAGAGAAGTTTGGAAATATTTTCATAGGACAGTACGATGCTCGAGGAAGAGAAGTCAAAGAGCGCGGCTACCGCTTCCAGCATGTGATGAGAGAGGCAAATTTTCTGCCGGATTTCTTGGCCAGCTTAGCTTGGAATCAGGGATATGATTTCATGTATTATTGGTGGGAGGAAGAAGGTGTCGATGGCAATACCATAAGGTTTATTTTACAGAAAGATATTGATGGGTCATCCAATATCAGGCATGACTATTAAAACAAGCAACTTGGCAGTTTGAAAGTACCAACTAAAGTCTTAGCAAGTCTTAATTTGTCTGTATCCAGAACTATTTTGTGTACCAACTTTTTAATTTGTATTGTTTGAATTTTAAATGTTATGGCTTTGCATTTCAAAAGGATTTTGTAATTCTCCAAAGGGCCATTTTTCTGAAAAATTGCCATGCTTTGATCCATGAGCCAGGGAGTGCATTGCCCCTACTGCACGTAGGCAATCCATACGACTGAGCCTGGCGTTATTTACCGACTCACAGTATAATATCTACTTGTGTCTGCAGATTCTTCTGTTTAATACTTCCTTGAGTACATTGTTCAACAACATTTATCCACTGTTGTAGAATTTGCTAGAGATCAGTTTGCAGACCAGCAATAGATAACCAAATTTAACTAGAGTAGGGGTAGATTTATTTGGAAATGTAGTAATTGAACTTTGAATAGACTAGATTTTTGTTGTCCCCTTTGTTTGACTTCCCACCTTCTAAGAGCAAGCCGATAGGTATGAAAACCAACTTCACTTAGATACCAATGACATATATTTTAGTAAACTGTAGCAAATCCTAAGATCTTAAGCACATACATATAGTTCAACTAACTTCCAATATCAGTTGAACTAATTTGAAAATTGTAAACCATATCAACATGAATATTGCTTTAAGTTATTTCTATGGATGCATCAATCATGACATACTGATTTACCACTTAACATATTAGGAGCTTTCATCTTGCAAAACTTAACAGCTTGAACTTTGAGTTTGCAACACATTTCTAAGGGCTCCAGAGGTCTTTGAAGATAAGGTTTGATGAGTTAGTAGACAAAGGAAAAGAAGATTAAGAACAAGGCAGTTGAGGCGTGGAGGGTCTTTGAAGACTTCCACCATAATTTTACTTTCTTTTCAAACTGTAATGTCAGGAGGGTCTTATCTACCTCTGGCTAGTAGTTCCTTCTAATATATAGGCATCTCCACAAAAAATAGAAAAGAGGTGCAACACTACTAAAACTTGAGGCTCGACAAGGTCGCCATAAAATAACCGCCACAGAGAGCACCAGTGCTGGAATCTACCCATGAAACATTACCACATGTGAAATAATTACCGATCATACTCATGTCACCTGACTTGCCTATGTGAATTAAGCCGCTGCCAAAAACACAAGGTGAATTGAGCCTCCACGACAAAACCAGAAACACAGGCAAGCAGTATACCAATTTGACCTATATTCAAGCAATCATCGATACTGTTTACAAAGAAAACAAAAAGTCCCTCCAAGAAGGTATAACATATTTACCTGCAAATTTCTGTCTTCCCTTGGTCAATCCAAAAATTACCATCCCCCTACAATTCGTAGTTATATGTTTCGCCTTCTCAAGGTCATAATATTCCAGAAGCAAGGCAATACCATATAGTGTACATCTATTTCATGTGAGGAACGCGAATCACCGATAGGAGAGGATTTTGTTACCATATCCATTTCTAAAGATTGCGAAATAAAAATCCGAAATGAAATGGCTGAGGAAAGGTTCCTTTTTGAGGGTACTCCCGAGAACAGATCCTGTGGAGTCCTTTAGAAATCCTTTAGTTTTTTCTTTTAAAACTCGTAGACCTATTTTAGCCCTTATAAAAGAAAACATATTCTTGAACCTCTTTTGTTGAAAATCTTGTTACCGATTCACAAATACGACTCAAATCGTATTCACAGTTTCACAAACTTTCTGATTCCAAATCAGAAGTAGTAAAACACAATCTTTACAAACTATGTAAAGATCAACTTTGCAGAAATTAGAGATGAAGAAGAATGAAATAACAAAACTAAAAACAGAAATGTATTGAGGCGAGTGATCTCTATACTTAAGACGTTTAATGCCCTGCACTTAATGCTGATGCAGTTCTAGGCATACGTCTCCAGCATTCAACAATACCTTTGGAAATCTTCGCAGCACTTCGATGATTGCCAAAAACGAACGCGGATTGATGTAGCACAACTCTCTTTTACAGACTCTCAAAATCTCAAAGAAGATGTATACTCCCTCCGTCCCACATAAATTGAGCTAGTTGGGATTTGCACAATTATTAAGGCAAGGAAGAGAGAGATTAGCTTTTTACTGTTTTTTCCAATTATACCCTTATAAATACTATGATAGTAAAATTTAGAAACGACATATCTCTCAAATTATGGCATGTATCTTTGTAAACTTTATACCATTGAAAAGCATTTTAAAACACCTACGCAACGAGTATAAACATGACTATGAAATTATTAATATTTATTATACTAAGATTTCATAACAATAATCAATAAAAAAGGATAAGATTAGAAACATGACCTATATAATAGAACTAGCTCAATTTATGTGGGACAAAATCAAAATAGAACTAGCTCAATTTATGTGGGACGGAGGGAGTATATTTTTTCTGTGTCTCAAACTCAATCAGAACATGAGTTTATATAAGGGTTGAAGAGGCACCAGTTATGATTGCAACTGTTGCCAACCGTCACTAATTCAAAATTTAAGTTTGTTCCCAACAGACACCTTTTCAAACTATATGACTCTTCCAAACAGTCACCAATTCAAATGGAGAGATCCTGTCCGTTGGATTACACCTCTTGGATAAGGACTTAATCAACACCATTAGATCATAACTACTAAATACGATCTAAACCATTAGATCTTAACTGATCATATCAGATTAAATCCTGACCGTCCAAATTGATTCCCATAGTGTAAAATCGAAGGCTCCAAGTGCTCCTCGCTACGAGCGTGCGAAGTGCGCGCAAAGAAGCGCCAAGTTGCACTCACAAGCCACGCGTGGTGCGGGTGCGGTGCTTCGGTGCGAAGCACTAAGGTTAGGGTACACCTTTAGCCTTTTACTCATAATCTACTATCTCTCAATAGCTTATAAACTAGAAACTCCTCTAGATTTTACACAATGTGGGACTAAACATTTCCCTTATACGTATCACTACTAGCACAATTTCTATTCATCCTGGACATGGGCTTGAGTGGCCATCCCAAGCACACTTTCCAAGAATCCCCCACATGAATGAAATTGCAGCACAGAAAAACAGTATGCTTAACTCTAACCCTAAACTCTAATGCAGACACTAGAGAGGTTGTGCGCGGAACATCGCTGCATCAAGAAAGATGGTTTTTGGCCTTGAATCTTCCTTAGTGAGTACCTACCGGGATTACTGGTTGCGTAGTGACCTTGATGTCTTGAACTATTCAACCTTATAATGTAATCCGATGCAATAAATATCACACAGTTTATTTCCTTACATATTCGGTTCTCGGTTGTGTTCTTTCCGGCCCTGAACGATACTGGAATTCTATGAGTGCTTTACAGTAACTTAGCCTTTAAGTTCTCAAAGAAGCGGCCACACTTCTCACTCATATAGGTGATCTCCTATTGAAAGTATCCTGCCATACTTTAATTAGTAAAACAATCTTTTACCAATCTATAGGAATCATTAAAAGAAATTCTTATCCTCTAACTCTTGACATGCAACATTGTTTCATCATAGGAATGGATAAAGAGATTAACTCTTGCAGTGTCACTGGTGAGTATTTCACAACTTAGTTGTCCCTTTTGAACCTAGATATTGGGATCTCCAGTCACTAGGTTGGGTTGCCATTGCAAACTTACTCTTTTTGGTAGGCTATTAAACCCATTCCCCTCGATGATGCAATTACTAGCTCTCTTGATAACCCTTTTGTAAACGGATCCGCTAGGTTATCCTTGGACCTTATATACTCCACATTTATAATTCCTCTAGAGAGCAATTTCTTTATAGATGTATGCATTCGGCGTATATGCCTAGACTTTCCATTATACATCTTACTCAGTGCCTTTGCAATTGCCGTTGTGTTATCACAGTTAATAGTTATTGCAGGCACCTGTTTACGCAATACGGGTATTCCTATAGGAAATTTCGCAGCCACTCTGTTTCTTTAGCCGCCTTGTCCAAAGCGATGAATTCTGAATCCATAGTTGATCTTGATATCAGCGTTTGTTTGGATGATTTCCATGATACCGCAGCCCCACCCATAGTAAATACATAGCCACTTGTTGCTTTAGTATCATTTGAGTCTGAGATCCAGTTAGCATCAACATAACCTTCCAGAACCGCTGGATAAGTTGTATAATGCAATCCATAACCCTTGGTATTTCTTAAGTATCTCAAGACTCTTACTATGGCTTGCCAGTGAGTTTTATTAGGATTACTCGTAAATCTACTCAACTTGCTCACTGCACACGCTATGTCTGGCCTAGTACAACTCATTAGGTACATTAAACTACCAATTACCCGAGAGTATTCCAATTGACCAACAGCTTGTCCTTCATTCTTTTGAAGACGAACATTCATGTCTAAAGGTGTACTAGCCACTTTGTCATCATTCTTATTAAACTTTTCCAAAATTTTCTCAACATAATGTTTTTGAGAAAGTTTTATCCCTTCTGGACTTCTGGAAATTTTAATTCCAAGAATGACATCTGCCTTGCCTAAGTCTTTCATGTCAAAATTGTTACACACCAATTTCTTTATAGAATTTATGATATCTGAGTTACTACCCATTATCAGCATATCATCTACATATGGGCATATGATCACGAAACCTTTTAGTGTCTTCTTAGTGTAGACACACTTGTCACACTCATTGATCTTGAACCCATTTGATAATAATGTGTTATCAAACTTTATATGCCATTGCTTAGGCGCTTGCTTTAACCCATAAAGCGACTTAACTAGTTTACAAACTTTCTTTTCATTTCCGGGAACTACATACCCTTCAGGTTGTTCCATGTAGATTTCTTCTTCTAAATCTCCATTTAAGAAAGCTGTTTTAACATCCATTTGGTGTATATCAAGATTATACAATGCCTCAATTGCTATAAGAAATCAAATGGATGTTACTCTTGTGACAGGAGCATAGGTGTCGAAATAATCTTCTCATTTCCTCTGTCTAAAGCCTTTAACCACTAGTCTGGCTTTATGCTTGTCTACCTTTCCATCTATTTTCAATTTCCTCTTGAAAATCCATTTGCAACCTAATGCCTTACAACCTGGAGGTAGATCAACTAACTCCCATGTATGGTTTTGCATGATGGACGCGATTTCACTATCTGATGCCTATTTCCAATAAGGGGCTTCAGGTGTAGACATTGCTTGTTTGAATGTTTGAGGCTCATCCTCTAACATACCAGTAAAGTCATACACAAAGTCATCTGGTAACTTTTTCTCAATTCTGCCTCTCTTGCTTCTCCGATTTTCTACAACAATTTCATTTTCTTGTTGCTCGGGAACTTGAGATGCACTTTTATTTTCATCTTCACTAACAAATTTCCTTTTGAGAGAATTGTTAGTTTCTGTTTTCCATGGAAAACACATTCTCAAAGAATACTGCATCCCTTGATTCCATAACGATGTTTACATGTATATCCTCTATTTCTGATTTATGAACCAAAAATCTATAAGCACTATTATTCTCAGCGTAACCTATGAAAATACAATCTACTGTTTTTGGTCCTATCTTGACCCTCTTAGGGTGCGGCACTGCTACCTTATCCAAGCACCCCCACACTTTAATGTATTTATAGGAAGGTCTCGTACCTTTCCATAATTCATAAGGTGTGTTAGACCTCTTCTTGTGGGGAACCTTATTCAAGATAATAGTTTGCTGGAAGCAAAGCTTCCCCCCCACAAGTTTTCTGGTGCTCCTGAATTTATTAAAAGAGCATTCATCATCACTTTTAAAGTACGGTTCTTGCGTTCAGCAATACCGTTTGACTGTGGCGAATACGGAGGCGTTGTTTGATGAACAATTCAACTTTGAGCACAAATCTCATCCAATGTAGACTTATACTCAGTGCCTCTGTCACTTTTCAGAATTTTAATTTTTCTGCTTAGTTGATTCTCAACTTCATTCTTATAAAGTTGAAATTTATCAACTGCTTCATCTTTACTTCTCAACAAGTAAACATGACAATACTTTGTACTGTCATCTATGAAAGTGATGAAGTACTTCTTACCACCCCTGGATAGTACCATTTTTAAATCACACAAATCTGTATGAATTAACTCTAATGGTTCAGTATCCCTTTCAACTGCATGAAAAGGAGGTTTAGTAAAGTTAGACCAACACAAACTTCACATCTTTTGGTTGAATCTATTTCAAACTTGGGCAACAGTTCCATATTCATTAACTTCTTTAATGAATCATAATTCACATGACCTAATCTTTCATGCCAAATAGAAAAAGACTCAACAATATAAGTAGAAGATGCTATTTATTTTAGGCATTACATTGGTTACATTCGCCTTAAATAGGCCGCAGGTCATATAGCCCTTGCCAACATACACGTCACTCTTAGAGGGGACAAACTTATTTGCTACAAACAATAACTTAAAACCATTCTTCACAAGAATGGATCCAGAAATGAAGTTCTTCCGGATTTCAGGAACATACAATACATTGGTTAAAGTCACTTCTCTGCCCGAAGTAAATTTGAGAATCACTTTGCCTTTTCCCACAACTGGAGATGTTGCTGCATTCCCCATGTAAACTGGTTCACTGTTCTTTACTTCCTCAAAAGAGAAGAACATACTTCGGTCTGCACAAACATGACGAGTGGCCCCAGTATACCCACCACTCTGTTGGGTTGTTCACCATATTCACTTCAGATATAACAGAAACTCTATACTTGGGTTTAGGACCAAGGTTGAGTTTCCTGAAGTTGTTTGTCATCATGTCTACCATGTTCAGTTCCACTCTGTCATCATCTTCAACCAATGATGCTTTAGACTTGCCTTTCTTCTTTTTGTTGGTCTTTTCATCCTTAGAACGGCAGTCTCTTGCATAGTGTCCCTCTTTGCCACACTTGAAGCAATCTCCATCGAATTTCTTCTTCTTCGATTTGCTTTTCTTGTGTGTGCCACCTTTCTTACGCTTCTTACTGGTTCCTTCTTCCACCATGTTCACCTTTGAGTTTTCAGAACTTTTCTCCTTCTTTTTCTCAGATTTTCGACCCATCTCTTCAACTTGAAACCCGAATATCAAGTCCTCCAACTTCATCTGCTTGGTTTTGTACTTCAGGTAATTTTTGAAGTCTCTCCTAGAAGATGGAAGTTTCTCTATTAGCGCAACAACCTGAAACGATTCACTCAAAACCATTAGTTCTGCCTTCAATTCATGCAAGATGATTTGAAACTCTTGTACTTGTGACATGACAGACTTGGAGTCAATCATTTTAAAGTCCAAGAATTTTGTAACGATGAATTTCTTCACCCCGGCAGATTCTGTTTTGTACTTCTTCTCAAGGGAGTCTCAGACTTCCTTTGCTGTTTCAAGTGGTTGATAAACACTGTAGAGAGAGTCCACAATCCTATTCAGAATATAATTCTTGCACAGAAAATTAGAATGTTTCCATGCTTCCACTGCAGACACTCGATGAGCATTGTCATCCTTTTGTGGTGCAGGAGGCAGTTCAGTCAAGTAAGAGGCTAAACCCAAGGTGGTCAGATAGAATAACATCTTTGCTTGCCAACGTTTGAAATCTTGTCCGCTGAATTTCTCTGGTTTCTCCGAATGGATGTGCGATCCATCTTTGGACGTACCAGCAACATTGGCAACTTTGGCAAAACCATTAGCGTCAGAACTTTCTGTTTCAATCCCCATGGTCTGAAAACAAAATATCACAATCAGTAATCAAGATTAAACCGATTAAACGTCTTAAGATTGTTGAAAATCTTGTTACCGATTCACAAATACGACTCAAATCGTATTCACAGTTTTACAAACTTTCTGATTCCAAATCAGAAGTAGTAAAACACAATCTTTACAAACTATGTAAAGATCTACTTTGCAGAAATTAGAGATGAAAAAGAATGAAATAACAAAACTAAAAACAGAAATGTATTGAGGCGAGTTATCTCTATACTTAAGACGTTTAATGCCATGCACTTAATGCTGATGCAGTTCTAGGCATACGTCTCCAGCATTCAACAATACCTTTGGAAATCTTCGCAGCACTTCGATGATTGCCAAAAACGAACGCGGATTGATGTAGCACAACTCTCTTTTACAGACTCTCAAAATCTCAAAGAAGATGTATATATTTTTTCTGTGTCTCAAACTCAATCAGAACATGAGTTTATATAAGGGTTGAAGAGGCACCAGTTATGGTTGCAACTGTTGCCAACCGTCACTAATTCAAAATTTAAGTTTGTTCCCAACAGACACCTTTTCAAACTATATGACTCTTCCAAACAGTCACCAATTCAAATGGAGAGATCATGTCTGTTGGATTACACCTCTTGGATAAGGAAGTAATCAACACCATTAGATCATAACTACTAAATACGATCTAAACCATTAGATCTTAACTGATCATATCAGATTAAATCATGACCGTCCAAATTGATTCCCATAGTGTAAAATCGAAGGCTCCAAGTGCTCCTCGCTACGAGCGTGCGCGCCTAAAGAAGCGCCAAGTTTCGCCCACAAGTGGTGCGGTGCTTTGGTGCGAAGCACTAAGGTTAGGTTAGGGTGCACCTTTAGCCTTTTACTCATAAACTACTATCTCTTAATAGATTATAAACTAGAGACTCCTCTAGATTTTACACAATATGGGACTAAACATTTTTCTTATATCACTACTAGCACAATTTATATTCATCCTGGACATGGGCTTGAGTGGCCATCCCAAGCCCAATTTTCAACAAAATCTTATATATGAGATCAACCTAAGCACACAATAAACAAGATGAAATGAAGACATTTTACAAACCTCTGATGCAACGACTGTTGTTCTCAATAACGGACAGCAGTTGACCCACACATTGATTTCGGAAAGCCAAAGGCATGATTAGGACAAATGTCAGATCATTGTAGAAATTGACGTAGAAATTCCTGAATACGGCCTCTTTCTCATAGTTCTCATAGTGCCTAAAAGGAGACGAATCCCATCTTACAGCATGTGTTGAACCATGCCTCAATTAAGCTTGTTGTTTTCTTTGGACTTTGCAATGGTACGATGGACCCTTATGGTACTACCCCTATTTGATGCTCTGTCTGCCAAGTTGTTCGTCGAATGGTGCTTCAACAAGTATTTTTTGAATTTAGGGGTTTTCAAAGTTGTTCAGGTACAATGTAACTTGTCAATTGTAGGTAACTTGCCTAATTGTCTTGCAGTTCTCTTAACAAGACTAATAATCCATTTGCTACCACCAGTTAACAACACCGCAGGCTTATCAGTCAATAGAGATTCATTGCAAATTATAGGATCCATATCTCTAAGTCTTCTGAAAAAGAATTATCCATCAAAAAGAGGGAGCCAATGCTCTCATTTCAAGATTTTAACTAACAGGAAGATGTTAATGTGTGCTCCAATTCAAGGAAGATGTTAATATGCACGGCGACGGAACAAGGATTTTC
>JAJJMA010153118.1:4137-21425 GCA_023529015.1 Papaver nudicaule
CTCTATGGAAGATATTTATCTTAGCAAAGAAGATAAATAAAGAAGGATTCTGATAGTAACTAATTCTATCATGAACCTGGTCATCATAAAAGGTAGATACCATTAGGGTTTTCAAGATAATTGTTATTAAAGATAATAATTATTTAACTCTGTGGAAGATAATTATCCTAGCAAGGAGGATAAAGGGGAGAAGAAATTCTTGGATAGATGACCTAGATATGGTTTTTACCATATAAATAGAGGTCAAGTTCCAACTCAAGAGGTACACTTTTTTTTCCTCGTCACATATACATCTGCTAGAACTCTGCTTGACTTTAGCATCGGAGTGTCTTTGCAGGTACCCCCACCATTTTCAATCAACATCTGCTAGGAGATCAAAGAACGGCGGAGATCAAATCAAAGTATCACATCAATTGAAGATCGTTGGGGTAATATTTTTTGCACCAACAGATATTATATTGTGTCTTTTTTAAATTATTTTGTAACAAAAATTCGCAGCACCAATTTAACGATTATATTGTATAGATAGTAAGTGTTGCTTCAATTGTGTTCTCAACGTTTTAAGACAACAATCTATTTTTTCCTAAATAAGTTAGTTTCGCTCTAATTACGACAAGTGTCATTGGATCTGAACGACCGGGGCGGGGCGGAGCCCCGCCACACCATATCGGCAACAATCACCTTACCCGGTGCGTAGCACGGGTTGCCAACTAGTTGGTCTAAATGGCGATTGCCCGGTTCAATCCTTAGACCAAGCCTAAAAGAGATACACAAGCTTATCGTTTAACTCTCTATTTACATGCCAAGTCATAAGTTTACCAATAAATGGTACGACTTGCACTTAGTGATCTTTGACTTAACAAATCTTACGAGAATCAAGTAAGTTACATGGGGGGATATTCTTTAGGGTTTTGGTTTGGCGGTCTACGGCACGTGTGATTACAACGGGTCAATCACTCAACGGGAAAGAAACTAAGTCGTGTGAACGTTGCTAGAAAGATGGGATGAGAAAGTGGGTTGTTAGTCTTCCATAATATTAGGCGCAAGACTCTTAACAGGTGACCCCACTTACTCCACTCTCCCACTCTTCCACTTCTTCCACTTCTTACGAGATCAGTTGGAATTCTATTGCTATAAATAGGTCACTCGACCAGTTTGGAAAAAAACAATCAGTTAGCTAGTGCAGTACAATCAATTCATTTCATCGATAATTGATTAACTCTTCTCATTCAGCATTCAATATATAGTGAGAACTGAATATCCATTCTTTTAGCAATTTTATTCACAACATCACAGAAATCATAACAATTCTCTGATCTCATCTTACTCGGCTTCCCTCCCTTAAACCAACCCTATTTCCTCTTCTTGTAACTGAAGTAATACTCGAACGGCCATTTCTTGGTTTAGGCGAGTCTTGTCCGATCTTGACCTCTCGAATACCAATACAACTTCATACTTTACCCCTTCGGATTCTCTTTATTGTTTTACACCTAAAACAACAGTGACTTGAGAATCGAGATCAATAAATCTTGACCATGTGAGTTCTAAAAGGTCCAGAAGACCCTGGGGTTTCCTAAAGGTTTATGTGAACCGGTAAATATAACCTCTACGTCAAGGCTAAAAAGGTGTGATGCTGAAACGGTGCTTGACCACGTAGACTCTCAAGTTCGACACCAAACATATGTGATAAAACTCCAATATGTGTTTCTTGTTTCAAAACCTTAACCAAGGTTTTGTTAAACATAATCTAGATTTCGAAACCTCACTTTGGTTTCGCTATATGGAAACTTGATTTGGAAACCTTAATTTGGTTCTGGTCATATAATGAACTTTAGATTTCAAAACCTTAATCTGGTTTCTGGCAAACAGTATGTAGGTTTTGAAACTTAAATACGGTTATCTCATAATGCGTATTTTTGAAGTTCAAACTCTATCATTTTGATTTGTGCTTCAACGAATTAATGAGTTTGATATTCTCAGTTTAAAGTTTGAATTACTTCATCTTCAATGTACAACTAAGTTGTTTGAGTCATCATCAGAAATATGGTTAGTCGCTCTAGTTAGTAGACACATGATTTCTGATCAATATTGTACGTGATTAGATCTTCGTATGATTTTACTACTTGATCAAATATTCATTTGATTATTCATTTGATGTTTTGATTTGAATTCTTAGATATCATTAACGTGATCATCTACATCGGAATCAAGAATTCAGGAGATTCAACATTTTGCTATTGCTCGTTTGAATCATGCACTGTACATCCATGGTATATCTTTATGCGTGATTCATAATGTCTCTTGAACCTACGTGTTCACTTAAGCTTAACGCACAAGGCTTGTCCACGTCTGTAGGGATACGTTTATGCGTAACGTTGAACCACGTTGGACCAGATCCCACTTCCACCTAGGATCATTCTGGCTCGTCCAACAAAGCCTAAGAAGTGATGTCGACATTATTAAAGCTGATGACGACATTTGGAAGTAATAATACCTTAAGGAGATTTTCGAAAATAAAGGACACGTTTCCAATTGAGCTCTTTCCCAGGGAGCATATTTGGTAAGCACCATATTTCGAATTAATGAAATATCCAAATATACCTTACGAGTATTATGTGCTTTGTTTACTATTGGTCAACATTTATTGAAAATATATTTTCATTGATGAATTATATTTTTCTTTAATGTAAAATGCTATAGTATTAGATCTCATTAAAAGCTATGAGTCTAAGTGAGAAATTTCGGAACTAATATGCAATTGTGCTTTAATGAATTTCTGAAATTAAGTTAGCCTCATTTCTAAGCTAAGTTAGTCAATATAAATAGGAGTGGTATCTGTCCCGAAAGCTTTATCCCTCTACCAAGCTCTTCTTCGGAATTGATAGCTTGTGCCTGTCGCTTTTCTTTTCAGTTACCTTTGAGCTTTTGCTCTTGGTCTAGAATTGCGTGAAAGTCTTCTCTAGGGATCGAGAAGCCTAGAAGTACCTCTGCGGGAAACTAGTTTATGTTTTACTAGTCTTCTTTGCATTGTACTTGTGTTCTGTTCTATCACGTCTATCAAACCTTGCGATCTTGTTTATTCTATGGTCCTTCTCTTCTGCAATAAGTCCACTCAAGATCGTTATGATTAGAACATACTCTTTATCTATTAACCTGGATTTGTCAGCAAGCCGCTTTCGGTTTGTGTGCCTAAACTATAAATATTGAGTGGAATCAAGATTGTTGTCATATCATATCGTACTTGCAACAGCTATCTGCTTGATTCCAACTGGGACGACAAGGTTTCTCTTTCGTGAGTTTAGGTTTTGAAACCTTGATCGATATCTCGAGGTGTTTATTGCCTAAGTAAACTCAATATCCTCGCTCTTGGTGTAAAACGACTTCGGTGAAATATTTGTTAGTTACCAAGGATATCATCTAGCGATTTGACCTGCTGCTATTTGGTTGCTGTCCATAAGGTTGTAATCGTCTGATTGGAGGTCAGGTAGCGATAGTCCTCGCGACGGGCTGTGAGGCAACTCTTGCGTAAGACAGAAATGACGTCTGTTGCGTAAGGGAGTACATGCGCGTGACCACCTTGTTGTGGTTGGAGGCGTAGGAATACTGAGGGGAAATCTTTGTGACTAATAGTCGTATTAGGGTCATATTGTCTGCACCAGCTAGTCCGAAGTCTGAGAGTAGGTGTGTTGGCGGCTTAATTCTTAAGAGTATTCAAACTGGATGAGGTCCCGGGGGTTTTCTACGAGTTTGTAGTTTCCTCGTTAACAAAAATCTTGTGTGTACTTTACTTGACTTCCGCGTTATATTTGATTTATCATTTATAATTAAAGTATCGTACTTGGTTGTTGATATAGCCTTTCGGATTCTTGTATTGACTCCTTTGTGTGAATCAATCAGATCTGAAGGAGATCTTGTTCTTGAGTTCTTGATTACAGGAACCGTTCAAGGTTCTACTTATAGGTGGACTAAAATAAAAGATTGGTGGTGTACTCGGTACCCTCGTCTTTTCAACCTTAGTATTGTGGGAACAAATACTAACATAACTCATGCTTATGTAGACAAGAATACAAAATCTCAATCGCTATAACTCTACTAAAGTAGCAGACTATTTCGAAAGATAGAATAAGTAGAATAGAAGAATTTCCATATAAGTCATAACTCCTACTAACCTTTTGCCGATGAAGAATATTCGATGTCTTCTTTTATATTCACTATCTTCGTCTTCAAGATCTCTATCTTCGTCTTCAACATCTCTACTACTTTGTCTATATCCCAATTCCGAAATCTAAACTCTAGTAGGCTAAATCAAGAATTTTGTTTTGACACCTAAAACTGACAACCAGGTTGACATACCAATGCTAGTGGGTTTGACCAGAAAATGCCCTAACAATATCCCCCTTTGTCCATTTTATTGTCAAAACCAATTTACATATGGATTCAAAAGATATACAATAAAGATCTAACCCAGATGTATCTTGATTTCTTGAATTCTTCAACTTCTCCTTTGAGTCTTGATGTGTTCGTTTCACTCCTGTTGAAACAACCACAAAGGTACGCTCGAGCTTACATGGGTTAATATGCTAATCCCACATGTTGTTTGTGCAAAGAGTAAGAATCAGAGCCACTTTAAAGTCCGTGTACCAAAACTTATAAAGTGATTTTACTCATTCTTGATACGAAACTCCCCCTTAATCTTTATACCTCTTTTTGCCAGATTGGTATGAAGCCCAATATTTACTCCCCCTTACTTGATACTTTCGAGAAAGTACATATGTAAGCAATACGGTGTTCTCCCCCTATGGTTAAGAACAACAAGAACAAGAAACCATATGTATTCTCCCCCTATTTGTCACAAAAATATGACAAACTAGTTGAGATTAGGCTATAGATATAGTCAAGTCAAGGATGTACTCGCATATCAAGTTTAAGATGACATAACTAGGAAATCAGAACGAGGTTTCTAAGTTGATTTATCTTTGGAGAAATATAGATACACTTTTCTTCTAATATTCCATATCCACGCTCCCCAAAAAGATTTGTTATTAAGCGCAAGCTCATTTAAGAACTCTCCCCCATGTGGTGTTATTCATTAAAGAACAACTACAAAGCCTAACTTGGACAAACAATTTAATGTATCCAGTTTTATTTGTTTACAATCTCCTTTCCTTAGCCAATTTTTTGGGAAAAGAGTATATGATTTTGAGTTTGTGGAAACCCTAAACACCATATAATCAAAAGTTTCTTGATCGTGAGAAAAAGCATAACTTTTGTAACATGACACAACTTTGTGTTATCACCTAAGCAATAAAAGTTGTGCATTGCAAACATCATTAATAATTATCTAAGAAGAACTTTTATTAATGAAATAAAGTAGTAAATGCTGAAAAACTCTAAAAAGCATGAAAAGGCAAACAACTTTTATTGTGAAGACACGATAGCAAAGTTGTATGACCTCAACTTCTATTTAGCTTCACAGTCTCGAGATTCGACTTCATCAAAGAATTGATCGATGATGCGTGCATTATTCTTGGTATCTTCTTCAGAAAGACCAGTTAAAGCACGTAACAATAATGTATAATGAGTACAGCTATTCCTGAAGCGTTGGGCTTTGTCTTCATGGAATAAAGCTTTCTTCCTTTCGTAATCGATTTTATACAGAAAGTACTTCCTCATATGAGTGTATTCATCAATTGTTTCTCTCGAGTTAATATCATGAGCCTCAGGATCAGGAAACTTACAGATATAGTCTAAAGTTTCTGCAGGAGTCCTCTTTCTCTTGCGTGTAATCCCTTTACAGAGCTCAACTTTCACAGCTTGACTTTTACAACTCCTTGTAACACTTCTTGTAACAGAAGTCATCTCTGATTATGACTTAGTGGATGTATGAACGAGATATACATATATCTTTCAAGAGGAGTGTGTTTCTGTTTCTCTGAAAGACTTAAGGGAATCTTCCAGAATTTGCGACACGAACGGTTCACGAACCGTTTCGCATACTGAAACACCAAACTCTGACGGACAAAGTTTATATTGTCTGTATACACAAATTTTCATGGAGTAAACTCTTAGGGAAATATATTTAAAGTATTTCTACTAGTGACTTGAACAACCACAATACCAAGAACGAATTCCTGATATCAACCGCATGCCTCACACATACAAGTCTTAATGTGAGGATGCATCCCCAAACTGCACTTAAGAAGTTGGAGTGTGAGTGCTAGACTCACACGGGGTCTTTATTGTAGAGTCGTTGCTAGAGACTGATTCTGGTTGAGAGTTTTTATTACCCTTTTCATTTCCTCTTGAACTTTTCACGTTTTTCAACGTTCACTTGAATTTCTTCAGGCCTTGTTCATTTTATCCATGTCGGCTTGGAGCTTATTCACAGCTCGTCTATTTCCCTTAAGCAGTCGACACCTTCCTTGGATATGTCCAGATTTTCCACAGTACTGGCAGCTCTTGGAAGGCTTTTCATCCTGAGTTTTAGGTTTCTCAGGTACACCCTTGTTTCCATTAGATGGAGGATTGGATCCAGCCATAATGAAAGTATTGTTCTTGGTGTATGTGTTACTATTGTACCCAGTTGGTATGTTTGATCTCGTCACTTTAGTGATATCACTGTACATCCTGAAAATCGAAAATTGTTTTTCACTTCACATTCACATTGTGAAGTGTGGGGATCAAGATGAGACAACGTGGGAAACACACCACGATAATTCATGTCGTTCCCTTAGGAAATCCTTTTCATTACTTCCCCCTAACTACGGGAAGGTTGTCTCATCAAAGTGACTATCTGCAATTCTAGTGGTAAAGAGATTGTTTGTCAAAGGTTCTTCGTAGAGGATATTTGTTGGGGATTCGTATCCAATATAAATACTTAATCGTCTATGTGGACCCATCTTAGTACATTGTGGAGGCGTAATAGGCACGTGTACGGAACAACCAAAAATGTGTAGATGTAAAGTATCAGGCTTATACCCAGTTACCAACTGGTACGCAGAATATGGTTGGCTATCAGTGGGTTTAAAGCGAATAAGTAAAGCTACATGCAGTATGACATACCCCAAGCAGTAATAGGCAGGTTGGAACGCATAACCAGTGCCTTATCTATCATCTCTAACCTTTTGATGTTAGCTTCTACGAAACCAATTCGAGAGTGTATATGGGGTACATGATACTCTATGTCGATTCCTTTTAGACATATAAAAATCATCAATTTCTTTAGATGTAAATTTTCCAGCATTATCAAGTCTGATAGACTTGATTAGATGATCAGGGTGGTGAGACCTTAGACGTATCAATTGTAATAGGAGCTTTGCAGGAGCAACATTTCTTGTGGACAACAATGCAACGTGTGACCAACGTGTTAAAGCGTCATCCAGAACCATAAATGTAGATGACAATATATAGCATCCACCACAGAAGGCAACAAAAACTGGACAAGAGGTGCTGTAGGTCCTGCATAACGACTCAAAGGAGGATCGGACCAAGGTACCAGAGTCCGGACAGGCGCTAATGACTGCAGATACATAACCTGATACGACTTGAGGCGGTTAAGCGACAACAAAGACTGTCGAAGAGACTACGAGGTTCTGTCATCCAGGAGGCGGGAATGCGAGCGAAACAATCGGATCTTAGATATTTATCTGATGTACTTACTAATTTACCTCTAAACTTGTATTCCCGTCGTGTATAAAAGGCCATCCACGCCTCATCTGTAAACCAAGTAATTCATGAATGAGAAAACAGACTAGACTCTTTCTCTCTAAACAATCTCTCTCGTTATTTTATTGTTACTATGGTTAGTTGAAGCAAAATATTCATACCACATTATCGATCAAGTAGATTCAAACACTAGGAGAAGATTAGTAGATCAAAGCAAAGTCTAATTATCTCTTAGATCAACGGATCAAAACCGGATAATTGGTGAAGGTATGATCTAAACCTAATTTCGTATCTTCATTTGACGCCGACTGAGCTTGAATTCTTGTTTTTAAGCATATCTCATTGTTTTCATTAAGATTTGAAGACTTCAAAACTATTTTCAATGCAATTGTTTGTGTTTTCAACGATTTTTAAAGATCATAAAACTTTTGGCGGTAAAAGAAAATTTCAAACCTATAATTCTCAGATCTAAAAATTTATACGTTTATTTACAAATATGTGCTAAAAAATACTTTTAAAACGAAGATCTAAGGTCTATAAAGTCGGATAATAACTATTGGAAGTTTGATTTAATAATTTTAATGTTTTCATAAGAAAAACTGACGAACGAATCGAGAATGATAAAAAAATAACGGATATGAAGATTCACAGACGTAATTCACTCATAAAAGCTAACAGATCTAAAATATACTACAACTCAGGGAAGTTTTTCTTAAAATTCAAGATTATTTTCATTTAAGCATCGTTAATTTCGTGATTTAGATGTCAAATTACATAAACAATATTTTTACATGTCTAGATTATAAGGAATATTGCATGATTTGAAGTTTTACATTGATTAAACATATTTAATTTCGATTGCTTTCTTTAGATTTCAGTTAGAGATTAGACATGTTGAGAACCATATTCAAATTTCTATTTAGAAACAGTTTAAATTCGATAAACCTAGATCTGCAGCATCAATATTGATATGCATAATACAGAACCTGATATAGGTGATTGTACACGATCATACGAGTTTTGATTTGGTAAAGCGACTTTAGATAATAATTCGATTTACAACCATTAGATATATTAAAATCTAGAGACAAATAGAACCTCTAGATCTGAAGATCCCGAACGATCTGAGAAAGCTTATCTAGTGATTTTACTTTATATGAAGCTAGGAAAGAATTTGTTAAGTTTAAGTTAGCAAAATTAATCTTATCAATTGATAAACATTTATTGTCTTGTATGCAAAGATTATGTATATAGATTCCTTATGCGATAGATGCAAGCATTACCAAGTGTTTGATTTAACAATCTGTAGAAAAATTTCAGAGAATTATTTTGGTATGCATGATTTAATCTAGATTTCGAATATAGGTCCTTATTCTCAGATCTGATATTGAATTTGATAGCAAGATGAACCGTAAAGCGAAACAGGATCTGCAATATACATAATAGAGGAATATCAACATATTTGAACACTGATTATTTATAGAAGATTTATATTAATCTAGAATTCTTCTTAAACAAACAAAAACACTAATATTATGATTTTTGATTGGTGAAGTTAAAAAGAAAAATGGCTCCAAAGCGTGTACAAACAAGATCTGGGATACCATCGCCTCAACGGACTACTACAGAACAAGGAGAGGCATCTAACAGTCAGAACACGACAACAGTGCATACTCTAGGAATGCCACCGTGGACACCTACAAGAACTAACTCAGCACAACAAGTTACAACAACATAGCCTGTATCTTCTATTCAAACAACTATTGCTGCATCCTCAGTACCACAAGCAGTTGCAACTACAGAACCTGTGATAACAGAAATAAGACCAGAACCAGTAACACAACAATTAATGACGATCAATGCGTTACCATCAGCACCTGAGATAGTACCTCTTTCGTCAATAACTGTATCGGAACCTGCTATTCAGCAAAATACAATCCAAATTGATGAAACCACATATACTCAGTTGACGAGAAGATTGGGGAAAAAACCAATGCTACCACAAGCACCGATCATCGAGCTTCCTGCTGACATGTTCAGAGATATGATGAAATCAATTTCTGCATTAACTGAAAAAGTAGGAAAATTGCAGAAGCTGCAGACATGACATCAAGCTACAGGACCTGTGATATCAAACACAAATCTTGAATTACTTGACGGAAGATTCAGATCTCCTTTAGAATTACCTACATTTACATCAGAAAGAATGTACCAGTCAAATAGGAATGACAGAAGCAGTTATCAAGGGACACAAAGAAACCACACAAATATAATTCTAAATCAACAACATGTGATGAACCATATACCGACAGATCCAACGACAAGAATGACTGTATCAAGACAACCATAGACATTTGAATAAAAAATCATAAGGATGCTTCGAGAGCAGGAAGACAAAGTACGACTATTGATTTCAAAACCAAAGATCGATCCGACTAGGAAATTTCATGATGGACCATTCTCAATAGTAGTTAAGAAATGCAGTTTGCCAGAGAAATTCCATTTACCAACTTTCAGGACGTTCAAAGGGGATACTGATCTTAATGAACATACGTTCTATTACGAACAAATAATGGCATTATATCTAAATGATACACTGATTATGGCTCGTTTCTTCCCAAGCAGTTTACAGGATGATGCTCTTAATTGGTTTCAGCAGTCTACCTGAAAACTCAATATCAACATATGAAGATCTCAGAGATAGGTTCAAGCATAACTATTCATGTAATATCAAACAGGCGGACAAGGATACTCTTCGTGTAATACCCTGACCCAGATTCATCTGCATACATGCATGATATGATTAAGTGTGAGTCCATTTTTGTTTGTGTGTGTGTTATACCTTGTTGTTTACGCATGATTTACGTGTTTATGCCTCATTTTCTCACTTTAGCTGAAGTAGGGAGTTGCCTTAGACGTCTGGAGTTAACCGGGGGATGTGAGATATCTAAGATAGCTCAGTCGACTGATTGTGGTACCTCAGTCACTATGTACGAGTATGTTAGGGAGCACATGGGTGGTTGTCGGGCTAGCCATGACACTTAGGCTAGGCGAGGTTTAGCTAAATTGTTTTCCTGACTTCTTTTCAAGCACGCATGTTGTTATGGTAGAGTTTTAGCTAAAGAAGGAAACTCGACACCTAAATTAGAGAAGTTTTGATAACCATTACTTGTCATAGGATTTGACATGTCACATAGTCATTGGTTATGAGAGACTGAGTATATGGAAACTCTATTGCTTTGCGTACAAGAAAAACAGAGTCCCTAGCTAATGGAATTAGGTTTATAAAACTATATATAAAGAGAACTTGAAATTGAGTTTAGGGTTGCCGCAAGAAGGAGAGCTAAAACCCTTGATAACATAACTTGGAACTAGAGATGGTAGACGCCTCTGGTGTATCGTATCTTGATAGTTGTTGTGTTGATTACTTGCTTTTTGAGTTAGGCGCAACACCAACCTAAAACTATTTGATTAAGCTTTGGTTTTCCTTAAACTTCATGTTTTCATGTTTTGATGATTAAACTGACCTTATTCCTTGAGCAATATGATATACTTTGGGCTGCGGTCCATAAGACGGGTGTGATCTCTAAATACTCTATGATTTGGGTACGAGTTATCCATGGAAACAAATGTGATTTCCTAAACCTGCGGAGGGTAGCTCTTGTTTGAGCTAAGCTCCGGTTGTGTGAGCTGATTACTATGTTCTTTGGTTGATATTGGGTTGTCAATATGGATATGAGGTTATGTGCTTTGTTCATGCTGAATCTGTTTTGAAAACTAGTATCTGTTATGCATATAAAACTGTTTTGGTTCTTCTTGCCTACTGAGTGTCAAAACTCACATCGTTTAATGACAAAAATTCCAGATTTCATGGCTACTCATGGAGATAACAATGGAGGGAGTTAGAAGCTGATATACAAGCTTGTTTGCTTAGAAGTTTGTTGTTTCTTTAGAGTTATTTTCAGTTGATCTGTAATAAGTATCATCATACCTTGTGATGATGAGTAGAAGCAGTTGAGAACTGCTGGTGTTCAATTGTTTCGTTTTTTCAGCAGAGTATTGAACCTTGTTTAACTTTCTTTTAATTCAATGAGGTAGATTTCAGTTTACTTAGTGTTCATTAAACGTTATCCATTCCAGTTTTCTTTACATAGAACCCTGTATACATGTTAAAGCCTTCATACATGTTGATACTGAACCCTTGTCTAATGATAACCATGACCATCATGAACTATGCCCCAGCTGATAGTATGAAACCTTGCCGCTGATAGTTGTCCGATGCCAATACTATCTGTAACCTGTATAACATGTTGTGCCTAACGATGTGAGTTGATGTATGATGTACTGCCATATAGTAAGTCATTGTACTCACCTCTCAAAACCTTCAACCATCACTGATGATGTGTTATCCATTAGTCTCGCCATGATTACCTCATATTCTCCACCATGATTCATCCTTACTTATCTATTGAGGAAACCATATGTATGCCAGTACTCAATGATATCTTATGAAGTTGAAGCCATGTATTTGTATCCTTATAGTTAGTGGAATAGTAGCTAATTAGATAGGTGTAGATGTTCAGATGTCAGACACCTGAGAAACACCAGACACCTGATAAATTGCCAGACGACTGGGAAGTTAGACACCTGAAGTCTCGAGTCAGCTAAACACCTTAGAATCAAACGACTAAGCTATACAAATGAACCTAGCAGGTGTAGTCAGTCATCTTATATCTAACACTATAGGAGTAAAAATCAGAGTAGCGCAGGATAAGCAATAATGCGTAATCATTCGTTTCAGATGCGTAAGTAGTAATCTTGACTTGAATATCTCTGGCATCAGTCCACCTCAAACTGGCCTGAGATACTTCCTTTACACCTTGAAACTATACTGGTCATTAGAGGATTAAGTATTCATGTCCTTAGACGTCACAGTCTTGTTCACTTATGATGTTTTCCGCTGTATGATGTATAACTCTGTGAATTGTGACAAGTTTGATAGCTTAGAGGGTGCAGTCTAAATGCCTAGATCTGAGCTTAAATGGGTGTATTTGGGCTAGGGTCTAGGGAGTTAACATGCCAAGTTTTGGAGTCAGAATCGCGGGTGTTACACTTCGATGTGCAACAACAACCAGATGAGTCATTTACAGAATTCTTACGCAGATTCAAAGCAGCAACAACACCTGTTGGAAAGGAAAATGAGAAGATGATACGTGTTCTATTCAAAAAAGCACTTCTACCAGGACCCATAAGGGGATTCATTCTCAGGCTCTGTATTAAATTCCTTGGAGGATATTTATGGAAAAGCAGGGAAGTTTGTACGAAGAGAACAGGACAATGGTCTAACAAAGTCAGACAAAAAGCCTTTTTTAGAACACAAAATATATGTAACAATACCAAATTCTGGGGATAAGAGAGTACACTCACCAAATTCACCATCAGATCAGCCAGATCAGAAGAAAGTTCATAGAGAGGATGTTGAAAGCAAGTGGAGGGAAGAAGAAAAAACGTTCATAAAGTTGAACACATCCCCAGAAGAAATACTTAAACGGATAAAGGATGAACCGTTTTATGAACCACCAAGACCCATGAGGAATAGTGGAAGAGGAAAATCCTATTGTGCTTATCACGGATTGTTTGGACATCACACAAATTCATGCAGAAATTTGAGAAGATTCATTGACAGAAAGATAAAGGAAGGCTATTTGAAGGAATTTGTTATAAGTACAGGAACAACACCAACAGGGAGTAAGAGCCCATAAAAGATTGTCAAAGGATGTGTGAATATGATCCACTCGGACCCGATGCCTGTAAACAATACAAGGATAGACATCTCAGACAAAAAGTCGAAGTTAGAAGAAGTGAATTCAGCAGGATGTGTCCTCGATCAGAAAAGTCAAGAACTGATTCTACCACCAAATGACATAATATTTACAAAACATGACCTGGCAGGAGTAACTATACCCCACTCTGATGCATTAGTAATTAAACTACTAATTGATAATTGGTATTGCAGGAAAATCCTTATTCAAGGTTCAACATGTGATATCATTTACCTTCAAGCAGCTGAACAGATGGGACTCACAAAAGAAGGTGTGCTCAAGGAAAACAACTCTGCAATAATAGGCTTCAATGGATCAAAGACCTACCCAATGGGAGAAGTAACTTTACCAGTGCAAACAGGACCGATTACAACATTAGTAACATTTTTGGTGCTCAACACGAAGTCACCATACAATGTGATCTTAGGAAGAAATTGGCTACATGTAATGCAGGCAGTACCATCTACATACCATCAGAAACTGAAGTTCAACACTAAGGATGGAGTATGCACAACACCTGGAAATCAATCAGTCTCGAAGGAATTAGCAGTATTAACATTGATCAAAAGAGACCCGTACAAAACAGCAAGGCAAGACGCAACATACCAAGTTTGAAGTCAGAACCTGTACTAGATAACCTGTTACAAGGACGTGGAGATGAAATTACAGGTTTTGCGATCAAGAACTAAGAAACATGAATAGTTTAAAAAAAAACACATATTAGAGCATTGACAAAGCTCATGTTAGAGCAATAACAAAGCTCACGATTAGAGCATCAACAAAGCTCATGTTAGAGCATAAAGTGTTCTATAGAGATGATAAAACTCATGAATTAGAGCATTTACAAAACTAGGTTATTAAGGAAAAGCTCATAGTAGAGCATAAAATAGGAAACTCATGTTTAGAGCATCTGGTAATAGTTTTTAGGAAGGAGTTGTTCTTTTTCAGGTTTGAAAACACGATCAGTTATGAAGAAGTACGTTCCATATTTTCATTTTTTTTTTTACAGTTCACTGCAATGGCTAAACTTTTTCAAAGAGCCACAATATAAAAAAACTTCACAGATAACAAAAATATATGAAGAGACAAATTAATCAATAATACAACAACGAGTGTCATTAACACTAGAACCTGCATAAAGAATAAAACAGTTTCTAATCATAAAGAGAATAAGGCAGAATCTGCCATAAAAATCATCACATGATCTATATTTACAGAATCTATAGAAAGAGTAGAATACAAAAAAAAAGAAGAGGAAAACAATAATAATGAATATATATAATCAATATTTAACAATGCTAAAACGTCTAAGAAGACGAAATTCACAGAAACTGCAAGAAGGATAAAACAAGAAGCTGCAATAAGCAAAAATACCACAATTTACAGAAACTGTATAAGAAATCTGCATAAAAAATGTAAAATGTTAAAGCAAAAAAAAAAAAAAACACATAATAAAATGATATGGTGAGGTTCGTAAAACTAAGTCTTTCAGATCATATGCGTTAAGGGAAAACAATAAACCCTATTATGGTCTACTTAGGTCCAAATGTTATATGGCAGAGTCTGATGTCATATAACACAGACTACCGCTGTCATTAAATAGCTAAGACTGATCCTGGTAAAGAGTTGCCCTGATCAAAATAAAATAGAAGCTCAAACCTGAAGTTCAAATGACAGCACAGAAAGAGACCCTGGCCAGGTATCTCGAAATAAGACTGTCCGCACCATTTGAGTAAAGCTGTATTCTCAAATGGGAAGAGGTAAAGAACCATAAAATTAAAAACAGTAGAGGAAAGACAAGAACCAAACATCACCATATACACATACGTAAATTTACAAATTAACAAAAAAAATAGTGCTAATAACAAGGCAAAGTTGACGATAAAGGAAATGGGTACAAATAAAACAACAAGAAACATCTACCGACGCCAAAAGCAAGAAAATGATGTTCCGAAATGTTACAGCAAAAACTACACTCGGAGAAGAAAATATCTGAAGAATCAAGAGTTAATGAAGCTGCGACTTTAAATAGGTGAGTTCTTTCTGTAGTGCATCTTTACTCAATCTCAATTTTGAATTAGATAATTCTAGAGTAGAGCATTTCCCCATCAAAGATAAAGATTTCCTTTCTAGATTAGCCTTAGAAGCACTCGATTCAGTAAGAAGCATGTTCATCACTGCAACACGCTCTCTTACTTCACATATAGCAGAATTACATATAGATTTCGTAGCTTTTAGGATTTTCAGTTCCTCCTCTTTTTCTTTTAGAAACTTATGAGAATTAGAAATAGAAATCTCTAGCTGATCAAAATCTTTAAAAATGAAGCATTCAATTCAGAGCGGTCTGCAGATTCAATTGCATAATCCTTTAATCTCTCGATCTCACTCTTAGAAGTAGAAAAATCAATTTCAGCCTTTTCAGCTCTTTCCATCCCACTTATTAGAGCAACCATACTCTGAAAAGCGGTAAAAAGGGGTCAATAAGTATACTTTTCTTAAAAATCCCATATAAAAAAAACTTGTGAGACAAAGGATAGAAAATTACATTCATCGCCGCATCCGCACCAACTACTTTAAAAACATGAAGATCTAGAGAATTCAGAGAAGACATATCTTCAGGGCGAACAATGGATGATAAAGCTTTATATAATAGTTCAGGATTACCATAGATGGAAGAAAGATTGCGAAATTTATTTAGAATTGAACTTACGATTATCAGAGGATTGTTGTAAATTCTCAGAAATAACAATTTCCTTACATGAACCAATCTTAGCCTTCTTACTATCATTACAATTACCTTTAGGAGAATCTTCCTTACCTCTTTTCTTAGAATTAATCACTTTGACAGGAGGTTCTAAAGCTTCCTCTAGATTTGAATATTTGGGCAAATTTTCCGATGCATGAAGGGATTTGCTGACTGCTTGGATAGGAGTAGAAAATTTTGGAGATTGATGAGTATTCTTACCAGAAGAAGATCGAGGCCTTTTTGTAGATACACAAAGATGAGTATTAGCACAAAATTGGTCATTATTGTCATTAACATCCTTAGGTTTCCTCTTAGGAGTAGTACCCCTAATCATCACCTGAGAAGCATACAAGGAAGTAAGATCTGCAAAACTAGGAATTTGGTCCCATCGGACACGATGTTGACTGAAATTGAATTTATCATCTTGCTTATCAGGTTTCTGGTTAATAGATTGACCCATTTGTTCAATTCTAGGATCAGCAACTGAAGGTGACCCAATTCGTCTATAAAAACTCCCTATAGCAGTTGCATTAAAAGGATACAGGGTACTGAAGATACAGAATTAGGTTTAGATCATACCTTCACCAATTATCCGGTGTGAATCCGGTGATCTAAGAGATAATTAGACTTTGCTTTGATCTACTGATCTTCTCCTAGTGATTGAATCTACTTGATCGACAATGTAGTATGAACAATTTGCTTCAACTAACCATATCAACAGTAAAGTAAAGAGAGAGATTGTTTAGAGAAAGAGTCTAGTCTTATTTTCTCATTAATGGATTACTTTCTTTACAGATGAGGCATGGCAGGCCTTTTTATAGACGACGAGAATACAAGTTTAGGGGTGAATTAGTAAATACATCAGATAAATATCTTAGATCCGATTGTTTCGCTCGCATTCCCGCCTCTTGGATGACAGAACCTCGTAGTCTCTTTAGCAGTCTCCGATGTTGCTTAACCGCCTTTGGTCGTGTCAGGTTCTGTATCCACAACCTTTGTGCCTATCCAGACTCTGGTACCTTGGTCTGATCCTCTTCTTGGTCGTCATGCAGGAC
>JAJJMA010153126.1:0-15275 GCA_023529015.1 Papaver nudicaule
TCTCCTCTAGGATGTTTTATAGAGCGAAGGTATTTTCTGCCCTTACATTTTGCCTCTTTCATCTCCAAGAACTTTAGTCGCCGGGGATGAAACTTCCTTTGTTCGCCGAAAATGCCTAGCGGTTTCTTCTCCACTTGTCGTCTTTTGGCCACGTTCTCGTCATGCGTTGGTTACTTTAACTTTTGACCGACTGACCTGCGATACCGGTTCAGCTTTCTTTCCCACTATAAATTTTGTTTCTCTCTCTAAGTCGATCATTTTTCTTTAGTTTACCCTTATTCTTCTCAGTTTTTCTCAGAGCTCTTAAACCCTAACCAACCGCCGTTATTTTCCTACCTGATCTCTTTCTTCTCAGATCTATCCTTCCTTCATTACCACCTTCTTTTTAAAGTCCTCTCGTCTAATCTGTGATTGGTCTCGTATCTTTTGATCGATTTCACTTACTTTTTCATCTCCTGCTCTCGTCATTGTTCTGTTTCCGGCGAGTTCTTGATTTCCGACCACCTTCAAGCTATTTTAATGGCGTCTCCCGTTCAAGCTTCACTACCCCTCAGATCTAAAGGCACCGGAAAGCCTGCCAAATCCAAAGGTGCTGGACAAAAGAGGGTTGACTGGAAGGATTGGCCTGCTTACTGCTCTTCTGCTGGGGTGGATTATACTTATCCCAAAATATTTGTTCTCCCTGGCACCCCTAAGGTCTTTACCTTAATGACTATCGAAGATATTTTCCGACCTGAAATCAGTGATACCCGAGCTGTGGTAGCTTTCGGCCAACTGAAAGCAGGGTTAAAGTTTCCCCTCTATAATCCCCACAATACCTTTATCGTCGATCTTCTTAAAGCTATCAATAGAAGTCCTTTCCAATTAACCAACAATGCTATCCGAGTTATGACGGAATGGAGTAAACGTCGAGAAGGCAAGACTGACTATCCTGACCTCGCCAAACTTGACGCCTATCCTGCTTCGGAGTATACTGTGAAGAAGTTTCTCGAGCAGTATCATGCAGCACCCTGTACTCGAAAGGCCGAGCCTTAGGCTATCAGGTTTACTCCTAAAAAGAACCAAAAGGATCTTCTTCTCGCCGATGTTGAGTTTACTAGTACCGAAGAAGTCCCCACTGTTCGCCATAGTACTGAAAGTGGTTTCTCCAATCTTCCTTGTCTCGTCTAAGGACCTTGGCTAAAAGGTTGGATGGATGAGGAAAAAACTATCATTCGCAAGGACTTCCCCGAAGAACATTCTTATCTCGCCAAACACACTTTCTGGAAGGTAGTCTGGCCCGATGAGAGTAAATATGCTAAAGATGAGCAAGGTCGCTTTCTTAGAAATGAAGATTTGAGTTTTGTTAGGATTCATCCTTCTGCTACTATTTCTACTGCTGGAACCAAAAGAAGTCGAGGAGCGGCGGATAACTCAACTCAGGTAACAAACACCTTCTTTTGTCTTTAAATACATGTATATATTTGCCTCTGTTTGTTTCATGAGTGGAAGTGACACGGGCGAAACTTGATTTACAGCCTCCCCCAAAGAAAATGCCAACTGCTGCTAAACGAGAAGAGAGAATTCGCCAACTTGCCTCGGCGAAGCTTCGAGATCCAAACATTTCTTCTAAGCAAACTGAGGAAAGAGAACCTGAGAGGATCGCCGATCAAACTACTGGCTCAAGTTTGAACGTTGGACAACCTGTGGACGATTCGGCTAAGTCTACTGAGAAAGAGATGTCTGATAGGCTTCCTGAGACCGGTACTCGAGAGATAGGTCCCAACAACGAGCGAAATATTACTCCCGAAGAATTGCTAAGCCATGATACCGAGATGCTCGACATTTCCGGCAATCGTGACAAGAACAAGTCAGCTTCTACTCTGATCCATCAAGAAGTATTTACTGCTCGCCAAATCTCTTTTTCTTCTGCTCTTGAACCATTTCTTTCTGGTTTGGTTGTTCTTGACAGGTTGCCTCGGCATCCTTCTACTCTAGAGGTCCTGGAAAAGAACCCGCCCAAGTTTCTAATTTGCTCGCCGACTCCTTTGATAAGCTTAGTATAGCAGGAGACAGCAAAGATCCTGAATTTTTCGAGGTGTTGGCCAAGTACAGTCGCCCTGGGTTTGTTCATCACCCTGACTTCCACAAGACTGCTTCCATCATATTTTACCACGAGCATTTCAATCTCCTGAACATGGTATGCCCCTTGGTTGTAATTTTTTTTTGTGCACTACTTTGGTTGTAATTTTATTATTAATGCTCTGGACATTCTTTCCAGCACTTTCATCATACCTTGAGTCTTGCCTCGGCGAATGGGGGTCTTGAGCGAGAGGTCATTACTCTTAAAGAGAAAGTTCGCAAGTTTGAACGAGATACTTCTGGTAAAGATCAGGAAATCAAAAGGTTAAATGACGAGCTTAGAAAGCGGAGTTTACAAGTGACGTCTCAACAAAGTAAGTCACATTTGAATTATCTTTGTTATATTTCAGCAACATTTAGCTCTTTCGTTCTCCGACCCTTAGATTTCCTGCCTTCCAAGGTTGTCATTTCTCCAATGATGATAGGCTTAGGCGGGCTGAATCCGAAATTGAAAGACTTAGCAGTAACAATATTAAGCAGTGTAATCAGTTATTTGGTTTCCATAAAGACCTTAAGTGGTATCGTCGAGAATTGAACCAGGACAATGATATTATACGAAATCTTTGTCATACTTATCAAACTACTCGATCGAAATTAGGCTGGATGACTAGCCAGCGTGATGACGCACTTCGCCGAGAGCAATTGGCTATTACTGCCAAAGAGGAAGCCGAGCTTAATCAAACGTGAGCTACCTCCTTATGGCGAGAAGAAAAATCTAGAGCCGACAACCTAGCTTCCCAAATCGTTCATTTAAGTACTGAGAAGAACAACTGAATTCCAAATTCAACGTTGGAAAGATACTGCGGCGAGGCAAGAGACCCTAGCCATCAAACTGTACCAACAATGCTCCACTCAACAACAACAAATAAACCAAATGTTAGGTCCTTGCGCCGATCAAAATTTTGATTTCATATGTCCCAATTTAGAGAAGTTCAAGAGGGTGCGCGAGCTTATGTCCGCGACTTAGAAGGTAGCTATTTAGGGTATGCCCTCAACTTCTCAAATCCATTATCATTTCCATTTTTCTGACTATGTATTCTCCTTGTCCATCTTCAGCTCAAATTCAAAATTTGAAGGAGGAGGTAGGTCGCCAATCAGACACCATCAAAAGTTTCCAAGATAGTGAGAAGAAAATCAACGAGCTTACTGACAGACTCAAAGATCATGAGTCTTGCTCTGACAAGATTAACGAGCTATCTCTGAAGCTCAAAGATCATGAGTCATGCCCTAGCAAGATTAGCGAGCTGTCGCTAAAGCTCCAAGATCATCTCAAATGCGAAACCGAGATTAAGTCTTACGCTGCCAGGATTCAAGAGATTGAGGAGGTCCGCGATCGTCTCCAAATCGAGTTAGCAGAAGCAAAAGATGATCTCGTTGAGCAAGAAAAACAATTTGAAGAAGATGTAGTCCAAGCTGCTTTCATTGGCGCTCAAAATTTTGCCAACAAGTTCTGCCCTGAAAATAACCTCGCCGTACCTGCTGCTTACGTTCGCCAACCTCCAGCACAACTCGACGAGAAGCCTCAACCGGGGAAGGTGGATACTACAGAGGAGGAATACGAGCAACCAGAAGAGGAAGCAGAGGAAGAAGAAAATGAAGAATAAGACGAGGAAGAAGATAATGATGAGGAAGAAACTGTTGAAGATGAGAAAGAAGGAAAAACTGCTAACAATGATGAGGAGAAAGTTGTTAGCGAAGTTGAACAAGTTGCACCTGTTGATCAGAGTATAACCCCGGCGAATGCCTCTGCTAGCAATGATGCCTCTGTTACCCACTAAGTCTAGCTACTTTCTGTTTTTACTTTGTATTTTGTTTTGGCGTTATCAGGATTTCTGTTAGTAACCGCTCTTTCCTTACTTCCCAAACTTTGTATGTGATCATCGCTTTTTCGGCGGTTTTAAGAAATGAAATCTTTACGTTTCATTATTTCTCAGCATCTTCCATACTTATCTTCCAAGACTTAACCTATAATTGAGTGAAGTCCATTGCCTGTACCGCCAACAATTTTATTCAGAGCCTAAGAGTAGCACGCCCTTCGCATTGTTACTTGTGCCCGTCGGCGATCCTATTATAAGTGTCTGGGTCGCCCCGTAGTCTAATTACGCAGAGGCTCCCGCTTGCGATGCTACACAGTGGCTCCCGCCGTAGGGTCTTATTCTCCAAACACTTACAGACCAACAAGTAACACGAGTGGACTAACAACTAGCCTGGGTAGACTTACTATACAGGGAGGTTGTTCACTCAATAAAATAGGTAAGCTGTTATGTGTGAATAGGGTAATATCCTTAATCCGATCCGAGTCTCAGAGGTAGCACCGATCTAACTCATTTCTCTCCCTTTCTCTCTTGTAATGTGTAGTCTTATCTTTCTCTCTCCAAAAAGTCCTCCTTTGTAATCCCCCCTAGAGTCCTATTTATAGGGACTCCCTTTTACCCTTGGGTGGCCAGATCCCCTTTTGACCACTTATTAACATAATTGCCACTCCTTGTTTCTTGATTACCCAAAGTATCTAGACCCAAGCCCAACTGACTAGTTCTAATTAGGTATGTATCGAGCCCATTAGGTATTAATCAACTTGGGTCATCCACATTATGCTTTAAGCAAGAGCTCTTAGCTCTGTCTAACATTTTAGTCAATGGCATTATGCCTTTGTAGATGGCTCTTGGCCTTATAGCACCTGATCGGGGTTTTGTTTTAAGGCTTTGCCTCAGTATATTATACTTAGTTTTGCTGTTAAAACCTTTCTTTGGTCTATGGCTTTGTAAGCATTGACGAAGCCTTTTGGCTCTTATCATCGGCGTAATTAGAGTATTTGGTGAAAAATTGAATGACACAGTGATTTGTTAACGGGGTTCGGCGCATGATAACAAACCTACGTCCCCGGATCTTATTCGCTGTTGTTTTACATAAGCTAATAAGATTTCTTGGGTATTATGCCCGCCCAAGACTTCGGATTTTTACATTGTTATCTTCAGGGATAATATTTTTTGATGAACTTGGCGTTCCAAGATGTTCTAGCTTTACGCCATGCTGTCAATCAACACATATGCTCCACTCCCCGCTACTCTCTTGATTATATACGGACCTTCCCATACTGGTTCTAGCTTCCTACATCCTTTCACTGGGAGGGAGGGATTTCTCGCAAAACCAGCTCGCCAGGTTGATACTCTCTGGGAATAACTCGTTTGTTGTATTCACGAGATAGTCGCTGATGGTAATTCTCCATGTGTGTAAGGGCGATCAATCGCTGTTCTTCTAAATCATCCAGCTTGGCTAGGATTAAATCCGTGTTTAAGTTCTTCTCCCAGGCTTCATGTTTCGTTGTTGGAAAAATTACCTCAGAGGGGAGTACTGCCTCAACGCCAAAGGTAAGTAGGAAGGGAGATGCCTATGTTGCTTCTCTAACAGTGGTTCTATAGGACCACAGAACATTGTGTAAATGATCACACCATGCTTCCACTCTTTTCTTCAGTCCCATTCCAATAGTCTTGTTTGTAGCTTCTACTTGCCCGTTGCTCTGTGGGTACAACGGGGTTGATTTCCCTAGCTTGACACTATAAGTAGCAAGTAGCTTTCTTATATTACTGCCGACGAGTTCCTTTCCCTTATCAGTACAAATCTCTGCAGGTACGCCGAATCTACAAAATATATTCTCCCAAACAAATGTGAATACTTCTTGTCCAGTTTTCTTCTTAATAGACTTGGCTTCACACCACTTGGTGAAATAATCAGTTGCTACAATTATATATTTTCGTTGTCCTGAGCCTGGGGTCAGTGGTCCAATGATGTGTATGCCCCACTTGGCAAAGGGCTAGGGACTAAGTACTAAATTTAGTGATGTCGCCGGTGCCTTGATTCTTCTTCCATAAAGCTGACATTTTTTGCATCAACGAACATATTCTTTAGCATCGCCATCCAAGGCCAGTAGTAACCTTGCATTCTCACTTTCAGAGTTAGAGCTCGCTGACCGCTATGATTTCCACAGTCACCCTCCTGGACTGACTCTAGCAACTTCTTACCTTCGTCTCTCGACACGCATCTTAGCAATGGTCAAGAGACGGATCTGCGATATAGGATACCATCTCTAAGTCCATAGTTCGCCGACCTGCTAATCACTTCGTGAGCTAAAATCTGCTTCCCTGGTAATGTAAGGCGATCCAGATAGTAACGTATCGGCGTTCTCCAATCTGTTTTTGTTGATTCTTCAATGCCTGTTACCAATACCTCCCTTTGCTCTCGTTCATCCACAGAAGACTGTCTCACTCGCTCAATAGCTATTGAAGTGATGTCAGGATTCGTCATCATTGATGAAATAAAAGCTAAGGCATCAGCATGCCTTTTGTCTTTTTTGCAGATGTGGCGAAACTTGATATCGGGAATCTCCTGAGCATACTCCCTAGCAAGTTTAAGATACTTCTGCAGAGAAAGATCGACTGTTTGATAACGTCCAGAGATTTGGTGAATCACCAGCTGAGAGTCACTTGTCAATCTAACATCGTTGATCCCCATTTCAATGATTAACCTCATGGCATGTATGACTGCTTCGTACTCTGCCTCATTGTTTGTCGCCGGGAATTCTAGCCTTAACGAGTGTACTATTCTGGCCCCTTTTGGCGAAGTAAATACAATTCCTATTCCTTTTCCTTCTTTATTCGACGACCCATCCATGTACACTTCCCAACTTGTAGGACTGCATTTTAGTAACTCTGGCATCTCATTTTCCCGTTCATCCAATGAGAACGGTATTTCTTCTATTTCTTCTTCTTCTTCAATTGGGAAATCGGCGAGGAAGTCTGTAATGACTTGAGACCGTTGAGCTGTACGTATTTCATATTGGATGCCGAACTGTTCAATTTGAGTTTTCCACTTGGCGATTCGTCCTACTCTTTGAGAGATGTGCAAAATTGACTCTATTGGGGTCTTGGTTAGGACGACGGTAGGGTGAGCATGAAAGTAAGGACGCAACCGCTGGGATGCGAAAACTAATGCCAGGATTAGTTGCTCAATTTTAGTGTAATTCTTTTCCGCCCCTTGTAATATTCTACTGATATAATATATAGGTGTCTCTCCACCTTTAGTTCTTACAAGGACAGCACTGATTGTTGTTGTTGTTGCGGCGAGATATACTCTGAGTTCTTCACCATGCTCTGGTGGTTGAATTGCTGGGAGAGTAGCAAGGTACTTTTTAATGCCCTGAAATGCAGCTTCGTGTGCCTCAGTCCAATTAAACTTTTCACATTTCTTTAATGTTTGGAAAAATAACTTGCATTTGTCAGAGAACCTTGAGATGAACCTATTCAGCGAAGCTAATGTTCCATTAAGTCTCATAACATCTTTTAATGTTACCGGCGAACGCATATCGATGATTGCTTTAACCTTTGCTTGGTCAGCTTCTACTCCCTTCTTTGTAACGACATACCCTAAGAATTTCCCCAAAGTCACACCAAAAACACACTTCGCCGGGTTTATCTTCAATTTTGTAATACGCATATGGTCAAATATTTCCTTTAGGTCTTGGACGTGAGTTTGCTTGATCTTGATTTTACCAACATATCGTCGACATACACCTCCATTGTCTTTCCTATCCATTTCTCAAACATTTTATGTACGAGTAGAAAATCTGCATAGGTATACAAGGTACCACATCCATCAGATCTACTCATACATACAATATTTAGTTGTAGTTTAGCAGTCCGAAGACAACAAGAACTGCATCGAAGATGCTTTGAACAGTAGATAAAGACCAAATAAAACAATAAAGACTAAATATAAGAACCCTTATATATTTCAATGCTGAGATTACATGAATAAAACCCTAAGGAACTAGAGGAGATTACAAACCTAATCTCTCTCTTGCTACTTAGGCTCAACCCAGAGAGAATCCAACCCTTACAACGTTTTCCAAGCTCGCCTTATATAGGCCGAGCTTGGGTGGTTTACAGCTAATAAAGACAAAAGACTCAATCGTGGTGGTGTCAGTTCCTGTCGAGTAAGGCGGTTTATACTCAGAGGCTGATCCCTGAGCTTCGGTCCTTCGACGTAGTCCGAATCCTTTCCTTCCGAGTCTTTACTTCGCTCGTGTGCAGCTTCTTTCCCTTTTATCGGTCCGAGACATCGCTACTGGTCCTTTCGGCGTGGTTCTCTCGGTATGGTTCTGCTTTCTGGATGCGAGACACGTGTTCCTAGGGGTTTTACCCCCTACATTTTATGTGCCATCTCCTGATAAGTAGCACCGGCGTTCTTCAATCCAAATGGCATCCTTGTATAACAGAACAACCCTTTGGTGGAAAAGAAGGATGTATGTTTCTGATCTTCCTCCGCCAAAGGTATTTGGTTATACCCCGAGTAACCATCCATAAATGATAGTAATTCATGCCCTGACGTGGCATCTACTGTTTGATCAATACTTGGCAACGAAAAGTTATTCTTTGGGCACGCCCTGTTGAGGTCGCTGAAGTCAATGCAAATTCGCACTCCCTTGTTCTTCTTTGGTACCACTACCATATTCGCTATCCACTGAGGATATTGTATTGGCCTTATGATGTCGGACGCCCTCATCTTATCAATTTCTGCCTTTACTGCCTCTTTGTAGGCTGGAGCCAATTTCCTTATCCTTTGCTTGAAAGGCCTATACTTCAGGTCAATGTCTAATTTATGACATGCTATTGCTGGGTCTATGCCCGGCATTTCATTCATGCCCCAAGCGAAGACATCCACATATTCTTTAAGCAGTGCTTGTAGGTTCACCGATTCTTCTTCACTTAACAGAGTGCCAATCTTCACAATATTTGAATCTTTCTCATCGCCGATGTTTATATCTCGAGTGGGTTCCACCGCCGTAAAATGTAATTCAGGTTCTCCCATCGGCGATAGTTCCTTTAATTGCTATAATGTCTTCCCTTCAAATTTCGCCGAATCTTCTGCTGAATTTACCAAATGCACGTATTTTGATGGGTCAGCGAGGAAGTTCTGAATCTCCTGTTCCTTTAAGGCTTCTTTACCTTGTTTCTTCTTCTCAATAATTTTAGCTTTCCTATTTTCACGCATTTGTATGTCCGCCATGTTGCAGGCTTTTGCTACTGCCAAATCTCCCACATATTCAGCTACTCCTTTAGGTGTTGGAAACCTTAAGCGTTGGTGATAAGTAGAGGGTACCCCTTTCAGGCTATGCAACCATGGTCTCCCCATGATTGCAACATACGGCGAATCAACGTCCACAATACAAAGGGTAGTGTCCAAAGCGAAATCATCACTGATGACGATCTTGAACTCTATTTCTCCTTTTGGTTTAGAAGCAATCCCATTGAATCCGTAAATGTTGTACGATGAAACTCTCGGCGAAGGAATTTTGTGTCTTTCGCTTTCATTGCTTCATATGCAGAGTTGAAAAGAATGTCCACCTGTAGATGGTGAAAAATGAGAGAGGGAAAAGATTGTAAAAACACTCCCTAACCAGGCCTAACCTAGAGGCAATTGCCTATTCAGGCACATCTCTATAGCTCAGAATGCAACCCGTTCTACGAGCTGAATAAACTCTCTATGAGTTCTCTCTTATAACCCCCGGTGGAGAGGATGATATCATAGTGCAGTACTGATAATCTCACCAACACATTAAACCCATTAATCTGCTTCATGTCGACATCGCCTCAAATTCCTCGGCATCAGAACCAGATCACTGTATGGTACATGGTGAAGAGTTAACAGAGACGCATCCTCATGAATTTCCTCATTATACGACTCAACGTTCGAGTCTTAATGAAAACCTCAGGAATATCGAAGTTCTGGGCCTGTCCAGAACTCCCTGAGAAGCATACAACAGCCTAAACATGCTTAAACAGACCTCATCCAAACTCAGGATGGTCTAACATACCATGGATAAACACGCCATGACTTCAAGTATGTTGTAGCGTAAGCACGCACACCATAACCAAGGCATAGCCAGCACGCACCGGCTGCAACAAAGTTGACCTTGGCCAAATGCCAAAGTCATAGCGCCATATAGCATGGCACCACGAACCATGAGCCACCATGAGTTCACGAGAAACCAGCCTCGGCCAAAGGCCAAGGCCGTGGCGCCATAAACCGTAGCGCCACAACGAGTTGGCCTTGGCCAAAGGCCAAGGTAGTGGCGCCATAAGCCATGGCGCCATGATAACAGAGTTAGCGCTAAAGCGCTTTAGAAGTTAGCCTTGGCCAAAGGCCAAGGCCGTGGTGCCATGAACCATGGCGCCATGATAACGGGTTAGTGCTAAAGCGCTTTGGAGGTTGGCCTTGGCCTTTGTAGCCCCTTGGACTATGGCGCCACAAGCCAATGGCGCTATGAACTCCTGGCCTTGGCCAATAGCCAAGGCCACTCCTATACCCGTGTCCTGAAGACACCATACTCACGTTGGTCATGACAATTAGTCATACGACTCTACTCAGACTCAACTCAACTACGCAATATCTGCGTATCACTTGAGACATCAAAACATCACACGGGGGGATAACTTTAGGGGTATTGGTCTGGCGGTCTACGGCAGTTGAAAGAAACTGATGGAGATAGTGGACAGTTACGAGAAGATGGCGCGAGTGGACATGTACTACACAACTCAGGCAGTTACGGAAACCAACCCATGTCCTCCACTCCTCCACTCTTCCACGACTTCCACCTTCTCTGTCGAGAGATCAGGGTGAGTTCAAAACTATAAATAGAGGCCTCCTCTATCTTCCAAGGCAGAACATCTTTCCAGAAACAACCAGACATTCAGAACACCTGAATGAACCAGAGCCTCAGAAGTAAATACGCCTGAGCAACCCAACATACTTCTAGCCTTGGAGATTTCCAGTCACTTTCACGACAGAAATCTTGAACTCTTACACCCAAAACACATCCTCAACCTGATCTCAAGTTTCTTCGTTGTTTCCCTCCCTAGATCAACCTCTATCCTCTCTGTGACCGAAGCAAGACGTAAACGACCATTGACTTGGTTTAGGCTCGTCTTGTTCGACTTTGATCTCGAACACTACGAAAGTACCCAGAGACGGTGCATTGTTTTTCCAGGTAAAAACACCACCGACCTGCCTGGATCAATAAGGACTTTGGGTAATTTGAATCTTCCCATTTGAATAGTGAGGACCAAAGGATTATTATGGTTCCTTCCTTCCGGTGGTATCTCATCGACGGAGAAACCCACACAAGCTTTCATCCAATCCAAAAGTGGCTCTTGCTTAGCGGCGACACTACAGATTTCATTTCCCGATCTATCTCGCTTATGCGCTCTAGACATAACATTGTCATGGAATTCGTCTCTAGTAATCTTAGAGTGCACAATGGAAAAACAATCTAATTCCAGTAAGTCTCGCTTTACTTTTACTTCATACACATTAGGAGCTTGAATAGCTTGAATGGGCTGAACCATGACCGGCGGTGGTGGTGGCAAATCAAGAAATTCTTGGAATTTCCCCAAGCGGATAAATCTGTGGACCTCTTGCTGCACGCCAATACAGTTTTCTGTTGAGTGGCCATGGAACAAATGAAACTGGCAAAAGGAATTAGTATTAGTGGGCGGGACCCTGGGATTTCCTCTGTTGTAAGGATAACGAATGTCGTCTCTACAATTTGAATTTTCGATCTGACCCCATGCATCAGTATAGGATATGTGAAGTTTCGGAAGCGTAACATCCTGGAAAGTCTGGTGACTGCCTCTGCCAAATTTTCTATTATCGCAGTTGTATCTTCTATCACCATTTCCATTTCGCCGATCGTCCCGTCCACCTCTATTGTCATTTCTTCCTCCATTATCTTGTCTATCCCTACCATCATAATTGCCTCGCTTTTGAGAATTCCAATGTTGATCGGCGGTTACTTGCTGTTGTTGTTTAGCTGTTTCTGGGACCACTATCGTCGAAGAAGGAGCTTTCGCCAATCTCTGCTGCTCTGCTTTGTACCATTCTCTTTTGATCTCCTCTTGCTCTTCAAGGGAGTAGCTATTGATTAAGTGAATCTGCTTTACTCGTTCTCTTTTTTGACGGAGTTCTTCCTCCTGAATTTCTTCATAATTCATCCATTCATTTTGCCTCGCCCTCAAAGCTTTCATGTCCTTTGGAGCGTCCCAAAATAGTTTCTTGTACATAGGGTCTGATGTCTCCATAGAAATAATGAATGCCCGAATTTTGTCTTTGTCAGATACCGCCGAACCTACTTCGCTACAAAGTTTTCGCCATCGCTGAATTAAACTTCTATATGTCTCCGAAGGTCGCTTCTTGATATTAAACAGCCTTTCCATGCCTGGGTGACTTCTGTTGTTCTGATGTAGGTGCGCAAGAATTTTCCCTCTAACTTGCTAAATTTTCCAATTTTACCTTCTTCTAATCCGTCGAACCAAGCCAAAGCTTCGTCTTTAAGGGTTGCAGGAAATGCCATACACATTATTGGATCTGAGCCTACCCAAGCCGCCAAATCTCGCTTGTAGCTTCTGATGTGTTGAGCTGGATCCCCTGTTCCGTCAAAGGTGGACGAGAACTTAGGCATGATAAACCTAGTAGAGACATGTCCATATGTGATACATTCTTTAAAGGGTGTTTTATGTGCCTCTGAGAGTGCTGATTCTAGCTTTGACTCCTTCGCTGATCCTTCCATCGCCGCTACTTTAAGCGGCGAAGTGCTCTTCGCATTCCTTTGTCAACACGGCCTCCCGAATCATCAAAACCTTCCTCATTCTTCTTAGGTATGTCTATTCTTCTGCCTCTCTCATCATACTTCGCCGATGATTCTGATATATCTATGGTGATGTCTTTATCTCGAGCAGACCTGCTTCTTTCGGAACCACGAGTGGTACGTGACTGAGACGTATAAATCTTGCTCTGTATTATTTTCCTGTTTTCCGCCATTAACTCTCTGTGGCTCTGCAAGACGGTTTCCATTTGCAATTGCATCTGCATTTGAGCTGATTGCCGATTGTTTGCTTTAAGAATCTGTTTTAACAAGGTTTCTGTAGTATTAGTGGACCCTGCATTATCTGGCACTACCACCGGTCGAGCCAAAGTTGTGCCAGGTGCAACTGTTGTACCACTGCCATTAGTAACTTGGTGAACAACTTCTGGGAGAACAAGTTCGGCGACAGCTTCTGGAGCTACCACCCTTACATTAGGTGTTTCGCCGACGTTGCCTTGTAATGTATCTGCAGCTGCTATACCACCTCCATTGACATTCTGAGCTGTACCAATAGCGTTTTAAGATTCACCGACATTCCTTTGAGTTGTCCTGTTGCCATTTGCTACATCACCAGCATTTCCAGTGTTTGCTTCTCTACCAACCCGCCGTGGTAACATGCTGGGGTCACCTGTTACTTCGGCGTTCTCCAAGTGAGTGATATCTTCTATCACAACTTCCTCTTGATGGAGTTGTTGATGTATGGGTGATCGTCGAGATGAACTCGCTAGGAAAGGATTCGCCGACCCTGCTGGTTATGATGCTCTAATCCTGGTGTTGTGTCTACTGGGAAATACCAATGGTGTAGGAAGAATGGGATACCGCGGAGGTCTGCCCGCTAGAGCCCTGCTGCTCTTACTCCTAGAACCCATTCGCCGAAGGCCTGTAAAAGAAGACAAACACACTTCCTGACAGTATTGCTTTGTTAGTACTGTGGGTAAATGCCAAACGAGTTAGTGGAGGTAGTTGAACAACTTTTCAGAATGTTATTGAGGAAATGACAAGACTGCAAACCTAACTGAAAGTAGGACATGAAGGACTAACTTGGTAATTTCAAAGATGTTTGTAAAAGATACAAACTGCAAACTTCCAAGATGATTGAAGAATTTCGATCAAAGGTGTTGTACGACCGTAATTTTGAAAATTTTGAAAACATTTTAACACATGTACTTGCTGGAACTATCCCAACTCATGTTACTAAGCATATTGTGACTGTGACTATAAGGACCTGGAGGCACACCCCTAAAGCTATTTATAGTAACATTAAACACCCAAACAATCCTGGTCTCGCCGGGAAACTAATCTATGATATTGCACTCCTCAAAATATGCCTAAAATAGCATATGTTCTTGAAACAGGTGACTCATCCGTACGCCGAAGATTTAAAACATACCAAAAATAGTATTTTGCTCAAACAAAAAACCGTCATATCATTTCATGTTATAAAAGTGAAATATGTGATTAAATCTATAAGTTAACATGCGAGGAAACAAAATATTAGAGGTTACACTTTCCTAAACAGCAAGATCTGTACCCTCAAATAGCATTATGAGTTAAATAATAGCCTTACCGGCGAGATTTTTAACAAACATAGCATGTAAATATGGAAACAAGAGAATATATACACTAATCAGCGATTGTTGTTACCAAAAATAACACTATTATCTGGAAATAACTAACACAGATAATAGTTCAATAGTTAGCATGAAAACATGAACACATATATGCGAATCTCAACCAAACATAATGAAAAACAAGGAAAAAACAAGTCCAAAACCTCTTCTAGCGCCAAAATGTAACTGTCTAAAATCCCATGGGTTAGATCTTAGACAGTACACCCAAATATCATACATCAACATACACAAAATCGTCTACAAGAACTCAGATAAACATAGATGTGAAAGGTAATAGAGAGTTGAGGGTTAGAGATACTTGACAAGGGTTTTACTTGGTTCGCCCTCATAAGGGAGGACTACGTCCAAGGGATTCCACTAGAATAAGCATTATTACAATTCTCTCACCTTGCTAATCTACTAAGCTTTATCTCTCAACAAGAACCCTAATTTCAGCCTTGGGCTAAGGAGAGCAAGTTGATACTTTTCCTCTCTCTAGACCAATCCGAAATGTGTCCAACCCCTTATTCAGTAGGTTTACTCGCTATTTATAGACTCTTACATGGTGGATTACAGCTAATACAGACAAACATAAAACTGACACTCATTTGTCTTCATTCGCCGACATATAATCATCGACGATCTTACTTTCCCCTTTACTAACATTGGCGACAGGATCTCTTGTGGATAAGGATTGCTGACGCATCTTCCACCGAGTCAACGAGTCAACCTGACAATATATCCGTTCTGACTCCTCTTAAATGCACAACCACTTCTCAACTACCAAAGGCGACGTGTCCTTCCTCGCTGATCTATCCTTTGGTGTAACCTTTCGTTCTTCTATCTCT
>JAJJMA010153135.1:0-16552 GCA_023529015.1 Papaver nudicaule
TTGGTACGAAATCCACGTGTATGGATAAGTTTCGGCTCTGACATTTTCCCCTTTTGAGAGCCGAAACTTGTTTACTTTATTGGTACGAAATCCACGTGTATGGATGAGTTTCGGCTCTGCCATTTTCCCATTTGAAGAGCCGAAACTTGTTTAATTTATTGGTACCACGTGTATGGATAAGTTTCGGCTCAGTTGTTTTTATTGTCGTAAGAGCCGAAACTGATCCTGTCTTACTTGTATTTGATGTTTGCAACAGCGATTCCCTTGCACTTGTGGTGTATCAACCTCCCCCACCACCAATTCGCGAGGATGATCCACTTGTGATTGAGACACGACGTCAAATGAATGAACTCATTGATCGACCTCCCCCACCAACAATTCGCGAGGATGATCCGCTTGTGCTTGAGCCAAGCCGTGAAAGGAATGAACTCATTGATTCGCCAATTCAGAGGTATCCATCAATTCCATTTGCCTCAGAGATTTATCATGAAAACCCACCACCAATTCGCGAGGATGATCCACGCGTGATTGAAACACGACGTCAAAGGGATGAACACATTGATCCTCCTCTTCCACGACCACGACATTTGCGTGGAGAAAATTCCCCTGGCCTGCGTAGGGATTATCGGGATTTTCTTCCTCCCCAAGTTGAAAGATTTGTCGATCATGATGAATGGCAAACGCAAGCACCTCGTAATCTTAAAAGAAAGAGGGTTGGCGAGGTTGTGGAATATTTTCCTTGTGGTTGTACACTTTGTGCTGAAGTTGCACGTCTCCGTCCACTTGTTGAGGCCAATGGCGGACCGAGCTGGGAACTAATCCGCAGCAGACAAACTCACTCAACTTTCCACACTGGTTGAGTTTTATTATGTGTTTGGGTAGTGTTCTTCTTTTAATGGTTAGACTTAAACATCCTATGATGGTGAACGAATTCTATCGTTGAATTGTTATTTTGTTAGTTGAAGTTGTTCCTTGAATTCTATCATTTGGATGTGTACTGTTTGAATGTTTAAACCTAACGTTGTGGATGTTTGATCAGATGTAGAATGTATTTGGCTTTACAGATAGAGTTTCGGCTTACGAGAAAAATAACCGTATTAGCCGAAACTGTTTCGGCTTACGCGAAAAATAACCGTATTAGCCGAAACTGTTTCGGCTTATGAAGTTGTAATTCATGATGAGCCGAAACTAAATCTGTAAAGTTGTAACGGTTGCATTTTCAAAAAAATAGCCGTTGGGGCTTCTTGTCTATATAATTCAAACTCAATTTGAACCAAATAATCTCTACTCTACCCCAAAAAATGTCTCAAACTCCTTCATCTTCTTCTTCTCCTCCTCCAAAAACAAGGAACATAACAAAGGAGATAATTGATAACTACTACTACAAAAAACCTTCATCTACATCTCCTCCTCTATTCACTCCTCCTCCATTTAAGAGATGGTATCCTAGTCCTCCTAGACACTATGGTAACCCAATTGTCAAGCGATGCAAAACTTCTACCGGTTCTACTTCTTCCTCATCTAAGATTCAAAAACAACACAAGAATCCTCTAGACTCCCTACCCGATGCGCCTAAACCCCGTCCTAAATTTACGTGGGGTGAAGATAATTGTCTTTGTGGCAATCTTATGTTGTTGTATCCAACTCCGAACGAAATCAAACGCCTTCGTTATGGAGTGAATTGGTCAAGTTTATGGTTTTATGTCCAACGAAACTTCAACGAAAAAACTCCCCAAAAAGTGGTGCGAGATGTGAATGCGTTGTCAGCGCGATGGAGCAAAATACACAAAAAGGTTCAACAATTCATGCACTTGGGGAGACTAGTCCGAGCTCAAATTCAAGATGAGAACGAGGAAGAAAATGTTGGTAGGACTTTGAAGGAATGGCACCAATGGAAAGGGAAACACTTCAAGTACGAACAACACTACCATCTCATCAAGGATTTTCTCGTATCAAGATATATGAATTGAGTTAGTTTCTTCATTTTCTTTTTCGTTTCTATGGTTAATTACCCTTTGGTGGATGCAATATGGGGTTATCTATGTAATGCAATGATTTTATGAATGATTTAGTTGGTATTTAAATAACCAGTGATACTTTCGGCTCATAAATTAAGATATATGGACTGAGTCGAAACTGACAAAATACTTGAAATTAAAAACTCGAGAATTCGACCCGCAAAACATAATACAGAACCAAGCCGAAACTACATACCAGTTTCGGCTTGGTACCAAAAAGTTTAAAGACTGCCGAAACCAGTCTCGGCTCATACGAAAATAATGGAAAATAAGCCGAAACTGTGAATATGGCCTGCATGTGAGCATTTAAGGTATTTCGGCTCATAACTAAAAAGAGGCTACTGAGCCGAAACCACCTCTGTACATCTCAACGACACCATTGAGAGGCGAAATTCATATCTTCAAGTCCGACGTTCAAGTCCGGGATCCCTTCCTTGTCTTCTTCTACTCCAATGTTCAAATCCAGCACTTCTTCACGGTCATTGTCGTCCTCGATTTCTTCCAAACGCTTTCTTAGTCGCGCCATATAAACCTCGTCATTCCATCTTTCAAGACCTTCTTGTACCTCCTCCTCGACCTCTTCATTGTCACTTAGATTAACAAAAACGGTTTCTTCGTCCTTTATCTTCATGAGGTGCGCCTTCCAAGTCGCCATTTCCACGGAGTATTCCTCACACCAATCATCCGAGTAGTTGGGGTTGTAACCGTGCCAATAAGCACCATTCGACAATGGAGGTAATGGACAACCCCACTTGAGCTTTAGGCCGATGAAATGATTCTTTTCAACAAATGCAATAAATAGTCTTCTACCCACGAAATCATAAGGAATTCCCGGCGGTGCATAAGTTTCACTAAACGCAAAGGAGAAGTTGTGGACGACGCAATTAAATGTCTCCGCAATAAGAAAACCACAAATGGGAAATTGCATCCAATATTCACTTGTAAGCTCCTCACTACCAATTAGACGCTTTCTCAAATTCTCATACTCCTCCTCTACTCCTTCATCGCCTTTATACCCGTCTCTCAACATTGAGTAGTAAAATTCACGGTTGCGTTCCAATGTTTGTAGCATCATCTCGCGAACATACATACATTGGTCTCCATTGTGTCTATCCTCCAAAATGAAAGGTCCCAATTGCCTCACCACAACGTGAAAACCACAATTACCATCTTTTGGGACATCCTCTATCTTTTCAAAATGGGTAAGGATGATCGGTGGTAGCCAAATCAAATATTCGGAATTTGGGGCAACATTGTTTAAAAACATACCTTCATCCCATCCCCATGTTGCTATCTTACTCTTCGGTAAAGACTCGACTTCCTTCCCCTTCCTCTTCTTCGGCAAAGCCACCTTACCCTTGGATTCTAAAGTCACCTTCTCTTTCTTCGTCAAAATACCCTTTCCCTTACTCGCTAAAGTACTTTGTTGTTGTGGAATTGATGAAGTTGCAAGTGTCAAGGCATGACTCGAGGACGCTTCACCTCTAGTTAAACGACTTCTCTTACTTGGATTACTATCACCCACCTCGATCCCCGCCTTCGACAATTCTTTCCTCTCCGCATCATACTTAGCTTGGAGTAGTTCAACTCCGGATCGATCTCTATCCGTTGCCAATAGATAGTTGACTCGCCGTTGTTTCCTTTTTGTAAGCTTGGTACTTTGCCTACCCCTTTCTTCTCCTTCGACCGGTTCCAAAACATCTTGAACGGTAAATTGTTCCAATAGTGGCTTCAACCCATCTATTATCCTTTGCTTTTCGATACCGTTCATGTCATCAAACCTCTCCATAAGAAATCTTCCATATGGTGTGTTCGCAAACCCTTCCACAACGTGATCGTTAGGACGAGGATGAAAACTCAATTGCTTCCAATGAGGATCGATGGCATCCAAAGGTATTACTTTATCCTGGTACCCGGCACACATATGTCGACATGGTAGTCCCATTATGGTCTTTATTGGACAATTGCAATTGTCTCTCGGTCGATACTCGTACTTCTCCGACAACGTGGCTTCAACCATCACCTTCTCAATGCACAAATGGGAGACGTTTAAGTTCAAATACTTGATCCATGTACAATTCTTCCCAAAACCCTTGTGTTGGTTGAGAAGACTTTGTTCGAACTTCGTATTGATGTTTATAATATCACATGTATGATATTGGTGCATAGCCTCAAACACGGTGACAAAGTTATCAACGCATCCAAAAAGATTTACCTTAAACCGGTGGTGAGCCGACTCACACATACTTGTGGCTTGGTTGTCGAAGTGTTTATGCCGCATTGTAAAGCAATACACGAATTTTTCCCGGTGCTTCAAGACTTTATCCAAATAGGGCATGATATCCAGGTACTTGGAAGGTCCCCACTCGTCAACCAAACGTTGGTAATTCCGGTTGTAAATAGCCAAGATTTTGGACCATACCAATTCATCCCAATGAATTGAGAATAATGCATACTTCTTTTGCTTCTCCTTATACTCATCAAGGAACTCTTGTTTCTTGTCATCACGCACTTCAACCGGCAACTTCGCGATCTTGGCTAGTTCACTAATCAACTTGAACGGTTGAATGATTGGATGGCATTTCTTCTCAACATTCTTAGCTATGTGAAATGTACAAAGAAAGTTGACGACGTCGGGAAAAACATCTTCTATAGCCCACATCAATGCACCCTCATTGTCGGTTACCATGATCTTTGGAAGGTCTTCCACGTGATATAGAGCTTTCAATTTCTGTAATGCCCATTGGTAACTTTCCTTCGTCTCGTCTCTCATAAAAAAAAATGCAACGGTGAAGGGTGACTTCGTCGATGTATGCCCAACAACGTTCAACAATGGCATCTTGTACTTATTAGTTTTGTAAGTACAGTCCATAATAAGAACTTGTGGAAAGCACAAAGCCAATCGGAGACAATCCGGATTGGCAATTAGGAGATGAGTGACTTGTTTGAAATCATCCAATTTAAAAACCGTGGTGTAACCATTCGCCCTTGCCAAAAAACACAATTGTTGCATCACACTCCTACCTTGTGTATCACTAATCTTCATTTGCATCCTCGCGTTGTAGATGCTTTGCCGTGTTGACTTGTTGTTTGGATCGTCCAACTTCAACTTGATCAGAATTTGACGTACTCCAACTCTTGCTTGTGACAATAGTTTCACTTGTATTTTCTCATGTGGTTTAAGCCTTCCAACCTTTTTGTGTCCGTGAAGATCATGTGGACGTGCATGATTATGACGACAATCCATAGAATCGTTCATGACCCAACAAGCGGAAGACTTCAAGAAGTTGAAAACTAGCTTGAAAGGGCATTCTATCTTCTGTGATTTAGACTTAGAAGGCTTACGGGAGGAAATCCTCTTATACACTGTACCCTTTTTCCAATGACTCACATCCGCCCCACTTCTCTCACAAACCATCTCCACACGGGTTTGATAGCTTCGTCTACCAATCACAAGTGGGCACATTAGAATCCTGGCGTGTTCCTCAGCCCATGCTATGGCTTCTTTCCTCGAAGACCATGTCTACATTTGGAAAAATATAGTTAGAGATTATTCTTGAGGCAATAGAGTAAGAAAATATAGTTAAAGGTTACCTACCAATTGCAACCCCTTCAAATAATGTTCTCTACAATCTTCGTGAATAGGGTGAACAAGCTCTTGATTTGCGACTACAATCTAATACAAAAACAAAGTTAGAATAAAAGTTTCGGCTAACATGATAAACAAAAACTACAAGCCGAAACACTCTCGGCTCAGAACGAGAAAAACCAGTGTCTGCCGAAACCGTCTCTGAAAACTTTCGGCTTACAACTTTCCCAAAGAGTTTTGAGCCGAAACCGTCTCTGTAGGAACCAGATTTTTCAAACTTTTTCTCCAAATTTCGGCTCATAATTGAAAATTTAATTATGGGCCGAAACTAATTCCTTCTGACACACTTGCAGGTTGTTTCGGCCCAGAAAATATGTGGAACGTCTAAGACGAACTGTTCTTCAAGACAAGTTTCGGCTTTAATTTATTTGAACTATTGTAGGCCGAAACTTTATCTGGGCACGCAAAATACGCATAAAAATCTCATCTTTTCATGGATTCAAGCTATAGAAACGAGTATCAACAACATTTATAAGTATACCTGTCCATTAGAAGGATTGGGTTCATCATAAATCGGCTCATCTTCCGGATTTGGCTCATAAAATCCCACTTCATCTTCAAAATAAGCTCCTCCAAGAGGTGGAGAATCGACCATTAAACGATTGTTGTTGTTGTTGCGAGGAAGTATTATGAAAGGGTTATCCAAAGGATTATCCATATCCGAATCTTCACTTGATTCACTCATATTGAACACCAAAATCACAAATCTCACCCTAAAAAAAAACCTAGGTTTTTTTTCCTTCTTCTCCCTCCAAAACCCAACAAATCTCTCTCTCTCTCTCCAAAACCCAAAATCTGATTTTGGTTTATAATTAATTTAACTAAAATTATTAGTGCTAATCATTATAATTAGTGCTAATCATAAGATTAAGCTCTAATCAGTCAAAGGGCAGATTAGCATTTAAAAAAATATTTTTTACTAAGGGATAGCCAAAGTGTGTCCGGGTGACCCTATTTTGGAAATGTCAATATGCCTATGAATTTTTCAATAGGCCCAAAATCGCGCTTCATACTTACAAGTCCTCCTTTTAACCATAAGTTGCATGCATTATTAGGTGAAAATCCTACATCTAATATAAGAGTGTTATATGAAATTATTACAAGCTTGGGTAGGAAATTTGCAATGTTGGTGTAGGTTAGAAGACATGTATTTTCCTCAAGAAAAAAAATTAGCCACAGATTCCATTTCAATTGGACTTTTTTCTAAACTTCTTATTCAAAAGATAGATTGAGTCACAATTAGAAGTGGTTTAACTAGAGACACAATTAGATGGACCTTAGAAAAGGATGGTGTTTTCTCAACAAAATCTCTGTATAATGCGTTATCTGGCTACTCTGTGCTACAAGACTCTCCTTATGATAAGATTTGGAATATCCAAACAGCTCCTAGAACAAACATTTTTGTGTTCAAATGCTATCAGAGGATGGTGTCATGTTCTGATGAATTGGTAAGATTCATTCATGTTGACAACACTTGTTCTCTATGCAAAGCACACGGAGAATCTTTGGAACACTTGTTCTTCTACTGCCCTTTTGGAAGAGCAGTTTGGTTTGCCTCGGGTTACAACCCTTTCTCTAATGGAACACCCAACCCAACTATCAAATCGTGGATAGAAAGCTGGAATGTTGAGCCTCAAGGATGGAACAGTCAAATGGGATCCTGGAGCGGATTATGTGCAGCAATAATTTGGCACATTTGGAAAGCAAGATGTGACAAATTCTACAAGGGAAACACACAATGTCCAACCACCACCATGAGAAGAGCAATGCAATTCTGGAAAGACAACACCAGGATAATCAATGAGGACAACGGAAGTCTGGCAACTAGTCTAGACATTGAAACACCTCAACAGACATGGAAATCTCCTAATAGAGGGCAACTGAAAATAAATGTGGCTGTTAAGTGGTATGCAGGAACCAATATGCTTGTTTACGCTTTAATCTTACGAAATCATTTGGGTTTATGCAGGCAAGTGAGGATGCAGGGCATTCAGATGCAGAGTAGAGAGGAAGGGGAGGTAATGGCGGTCTTGGCAGCTATTAAATGGGGAGCTGAACAGGAGGAAAACACGGTCTGGATAGAAAGCACGATAAAAGCAACTCATGGCTTACTCACTGGAGCCAGTCAAAGGATGCGTTGGCAAGCCAAATCCCTCTGGGAAAATACTGCACAGCCGCTCTTACAATCCCTGTCCACTCAAAAAACTTTTATTTCCAGTTTAGTTACGAAGGATGCAAATAGGGTTGCAACTGTGTTGACCCAAAAACTCAATGCAGATGCCCCTTTCTTTGTAGAACAATACCCTCCTAGTTTTATTTTCGATGCTATCTCTCATGATGCATCTAACAATGTTTTTTCCTAATTTTCAGTTTAATTCAAAGTTTCTTAAAAAAAAAAAAAAAGATAGATTGAGTACACGCCTTCTTGTTCTATTCATTGTTACATTTATTGACTAGATGACCGCTGCCACGGTGGGTGGGCCGACCGAAAAAAACGACGAAAGAACAAAGAATTTGTAAAGCAAAAAAAAAATGTAAGCAAAATAGATGTTCAGGCAAATTTGTCAAACAAAATTTGTATTAAGTTGAAAATGTTCAGAATTTTTCTGACAACTTAATGTATAGTACATTTTCTGGCGGAAAATTAACCTAAAACGTGACGTAAATCTCATAAATCTCTTTGCATTTTTGACAAAAATGAAAATTGATTAATAGAAGTGAAGATTTATTGAGGAGATGTTAAAAAAATAATTAGTGAAGAGCACATGTGTCATGCATATGCTTGCATTTTACTCTTCACAAATCACAATAAACATATACATATAGCTATGAAAGTTAACCAAATGATCTTTAGGCAAAAATTTTAAAATTGATATTGATGTTTACACTCATTGCGTAGATAATTTAAAGAGCTTTGTAAACATATAAATTTTGCAAAAATCCGATGTGTATTTTAAAAGATATTAATGTTTTAAAATTACTAAAAGTTATGTACAGTTTTACCCCATAACAAATAAAAGACTACTTAGTTATTTCCTTTAAAACAATATATTACTTATTTGTCCTTCCTCTTCGGTTTATTTACGCTATTTACCTTTGTAGGATTTTAAAATAGAGGATAACTTAGTAATTTAGGGGGTCTCCTACCAAACCAAAATCTTTTTTATCAAATTGACCAATTTTGTTGCTCTACATTTTACAAAAAAAGTGGCCATAAAAGGGACTCCCTCCCTACGGGCTCTTCATGCCCTCCGATCGGTCGGCCCAATTAAAAAAATCTTCTTGCTCTAAGTTTTGAGTTCTAATTACACACTAATTATAAGAGTGATTATGATGGAAGCTGAATATTTGACCAGTATATCCTACGTGGTTGCACTGATATTAGTTAACCAAAGTTCGGGAATCGAGTGAGTATTATTTTGCTCTTAAGAATCCCTAACTGTGTCTGTAATGTTAAATGGTTCTCGTATCTTTGAATATCCCTAAGTGATGAAAAGAAAAGGGGGACCACAGAAAATGTATAATCATTCATCCTCGGAGAGAAAAGATAGCGAGGGAGAATGAAGGGAAGAGAGTAACTGATTACAATGTCATTATAAAGTCATTGTAGTGAAGATGACTATATTACAGTGGTAAGGTCAATGGTGATGATACCTATAATCGGAGTTTGAAACTCGTCAGCACTAAAGTTTGTACTGATCAAAAAAAAAAAGGAAAAAAAAAAAAAAAAAAACTCTTTTTAAAACATTTTTTTTTTTTTTTTTTTCCTTTTTTTTTTTGATAAACAAGGTACCTTTCATTAATGGAAATTCAAGGATACAATGAGTTTAAGATCCAAATAAGAGAATATAAAAGAATACACCGTAAAAGTACAATCCCGAAAAATCAGAAAGAGAAGGATTACCGGAGGTAGACAAATACAAGTATGAATTAGATCCGATTAAATCGGAAGAAGAATGGTTTTTCATGGAATTATAATCCAACCATTTGAATTGTTTTTCTTCTTGGATAAGAGATGCTCCCAAAATAGGAGTAATTTGCTCAAATCTCTTAAAATCTATGACAAAGCTTCCATCGTCAGAAACACCGTTGATGAAGATTCCGGCGCCGGATAATTCATAGATGAAGATTCCGATGAAGATTCCGTCGTCGGAGATAACAAAGATGATGATTCCGTCATTGGAGCATATCACAAGCGATCTTGAAACCCAAATAACCCAAAAACGACCATTAAAGTCTAGATAAACCTCTTGAGAAGAGTAGATAAAACCACCAAAACGGTGTAGATAACTCACCAAAAGATGAGTAGAAAACATCAAAAACTAAACTAAAAACACTAAAGAAACTAGAAAAACAGTAAAACGAAAGAAGATCTGCTCAGATCCGGCCCCAAAACGGACCAGATCTGAGCAGTAGATGACTACCGGTGAAGGGGTTTTTTTCTTTGAGAAAGGGGGTGCTAGATGAGAGAGAGAGTTTCAAAGTGGAGGGGGGAGAAAACTGAAAAGAAGTGATTTCTGATTACAACATTGAATGAGACTGAAATAGCTGGAGAGACGTTCAGGGTTATACATCGCTTCCCAGGTTTATGACGCCTTACGACTTGCGCATCCTCCATTACCTATACGGCGAAAGCTAAAGCTGTCACTGAGGTTCCAAAGTACATGACGAAATGAAACTAATAATTGATCCCTGTCTTTGTATTTGTCTACCGTCAACAGAGTTGACAGTAAGGAAGGATATCAAGCAACTCAGCTACAACGCCCACCTCATTGTGCTTGAGACTGCTTTGGAGATAAATTCTGTCAAACTTGAAGAAATTGTTACAAAAATAGAGGTAACCTGTGTTGCTATGTCTTTCTGCCACCTAAATAATATCTGACGCAGGAGTGTTGTATCAAACAAGAGATAATAGCCAAAATGCTATTGCCGGCTACATACTTGTTGAAATGCCCTGTATTTCTACCAAACATCGAAATGCCATATTCCATCCAATTTTCAGTCAAACTCAGTTAAGTAGTCAAAGTGCACATGCGAATTCCCACATGTGGGAATAAAGTTGTATCTGCCCTTAATAGTTTAGATGCATCAACTAAGTGACAAGTGTGAATGAAACGAATGGCGATTAGCGTGACACGTGTGCCACCAAATTCTGACGTGTAAGAGGCATATGCCCTGTCCACGTCATATGTGGGAGTCACCGTACACTCAGAGCATCTCCAATAGTGGGTGGAGGTCTTAATTTGTATTGCCACATAAGATCTAAGACCCAATATTTTTGAAAATGAATCTCCAATAGTGGGGTTTTTGAGTTTAAGGGTGATGACATGGACTTCAAAAGGTGTTAGAGAAAGTCTTAACTAGACTTTCGGAAGACCCTTAATTTTATTTTATTTTCTTTAATAATTATTTTAAATTAAATTAAATGGCTAAGATCTTATCCACATAAGATATCCTAAAGGTTATAACACCCACTATTGAAGATCGTTTTCTAGTTTTTAGGTTAATCCACATAAACCTTTCAAAACAAAGGTCTAAATTTTCCACCCACTACCGGAGATGCTCTCAGTTTCCCAGGGCATTTCAAACAAATAATATCACACTGGTTTCCAGATAAGATGAGATCATCCGAACTCCTCCTTTTACCGCCAAAAACTCCAGATTCTCATTTTGTTGTTCATCAATGTACACAATATTTTCTCGAATGCCTCTATAAAGTAAAACCACTTCTTAGCATGAGGATAGAGATAGTGCAGCATTTCTAGAATTGGGATTGGCGTTGAGAAAAGTGGCTCACGTCATATTGTCTCGACTTCGGGGATGGACATTCTCTTTCCCAGCAACTTAGAACCCTCACCTAAGTTATTCAATTGACTCATGACTGATTGTGCCACTGAAACTGTTTAGTGGTTGTGAATAAAAAATAGAACGTTCCCCCTGTAGACAAACTGTTTGGACTTCTTGACCGTCAGAAGACTTCTGGCCATTGCAATAGTGGACAAACAAGATGAGATGAAGTCAAAAATAAGTTATAATGTAGACCAGAGATCCTGAGAACCACACAATCTTCTTTCAATCATATGTGTCGATTGTTTTTCCAAATACAAAACATTCTAGGGTAAGGGACAATGAAAAAAAGAAAGAAAATAAAAGAAAAGACTTGCGAAAGTAACTCTGTAAGCACCAAAAAAAAAAAAACCTCTAATTCATCAGATCCAACAATCAAAGAATCAATAGATTCTACTTCGAGAGCCACTTTAGTCTTGCATCCTCAAGTGCCTTCTCCTTCAAGTGCAAGAGTTCTTGAAACCACTGTTGATACTGTGAATCGATTGCTTCTAGCTCTGATTTCAGTTCAATATCTCCATCTATGTCTGTATAATTCGAAGCATATTGGAGTCCTCGTGAATAATTAACCGCAATGTCCATCTCACTAACAAATCCATTGGAAACATTACTACCGACATCACAACAACCCGTTGCTATGTCATTGTTGTGCAGGCCATTTGATGTCAAATACTCAGCAGATACCTGTGAAAGAAGCGATGATTGAGAGTCACGTTCTTCTTCATAAACAAAACCTAGTAGAGAATCAACTTGAACATGAGACATAACATCATCAACTTTTTCATTAGAGGTGCCTTTGTCAGCTCGGGTGCTAGTTTCTTCAAGGTCTCCCATGCCCAATTGACATAAAACATCAACAACTGATGATATTTGATAACTTGGGAATAAAGAAGAATTTTCATGCAAGATGCCACATGAAGAGTAGCTAATCGATGGTTTCCAACCAGGTACAAGCTTCACTATCAAAAAATCAATGAACTCAGCAATAAATGCCACATCCTGAGCTGATAACTTGAGGTTTACTACCATCTCACTAGCAATGGAGAGTGCTGTATCACTATTGAGGAAAAAGACAAAATGAATGTTTCGCACTTTACCTGTTCATATAACAAATAAGAATTCAGGAAATGCTATAACAGCAAGTAAAACACATAACTGTAACATCAAATCACTCTTACCAAATGGGTTGGCAATGCGCAAAGTAAATTCAATGGAATTATCAGCATCATTTTTCTCCCCTTTCAACCTAAACACGTCTTCTTTATTTGTCCTTTGAAATTCCAAACCTGGAAGCTGAAGAGTTTCATTGCTATTTTTCACACTAAATAAAATTTGCTTGTAATCAGAGTCTATTTCCATGGAAAGTAATCCTGACTTGTAAAAATTGATTGGTTTAGGTGGGGGATTAGGCAATTGTAAAGGATCACGAGCATGCTCCTTTGGATTATGAACTTGGAGAAATGGATCTTTTAACAATTCTTTCGCTGGTAATCTAATGGAAGCTGGAGCCAGACACTTCTCTATGAACTCTTTAACCTGTGGATCATTCACTTTTGCAAGTGATGCTGGTTTTATTCCCTGCATATGCAATAACAGAGAGTCAGCAAAAATAGATTAGTCTCTCAAATAATATTATCAACATCAAGCTAATGACAAACAACATACCTTGGTAACCTTTTTAAAAATTTGGGCTGTAGTTGTACACTCATTATATGGATACTCGATGGTAACCATCTCTAAGATACACATGCCAAATGAGTAAATGTCGACTAATTCATTATATTCCTCATCATAAAACTCAGGTGCCATAAACTCTGGAGTACCTAAAAAGATAAGGTAATGAAAGAAGCAACTATTTATTGTGTTAAAGATGAATAAAGGTCATGCTCTCTCATTAGATTTCAAGAAAACTTCAATCTAACAAACTTGAGTTATTACCAAGGACGTTGTGAGCAGTGGGTTTCTGCATAACAGTCGCCAACCCGAGATCCCCAATTTTCACTTCTCCATGGTTTCCGTTAACAAAAATATTGTCGCATTTCAAGTCTCTATGAATAATTGGAGGGTCTTGTGTATGGAGATAATTCAGACCTTCGAGAATTTTTCTTGCCCAATTCTTAATAGCCTTCATATCAACATTTTTGTGCTTCTGTCGATATCTATTCAGTGAGAAAACATTTAGTATTACATGGTTGCCATGGAGAAATAACAAAATCAAGCTACACCAAACAACAATGCAAGCATTAATAGAAAATAGAACTTACTGCCTTAGATTTCCAGAAGTGAACAATTCTGTAATTATGTTGATATTTGTTTTCTCATGATCTACCCATGAGTTATAAAACTTGACGATATTTTCATGTTTCAAAGTCTTCAAAAGATGCACTTCAGAGTATAATCTTCGTAATTCATCTGGTGACTTCAACACATCGCCAACTCTCACTTGGTTCCAAGCTACTTCTAATCCATCAACTTCGTCGAATGCCTTGTATCTAATAAATCAATATTAAGGAACCAAAATATACGAAAAAAGTATCCAAGTTAGTGAGCAAGTAATTCCTTATTCGAATATTTAACAAAGAATGAGAAATAAAAATCTTAATCCCAAAAAACGTTGTTTTTCAGTAAGGAATTTCTATATAATCAATTGAAACCCAATTCTTTCAAAGGATACACGGTCTTGGATGCTCCTCTGCCCAATATTTCATCATACTGATGAAGACAAAGATAATATGATTACTTCAGATAACAAATAATACCAAACCACATGAATAGGGAATCACACCAACGATCAAACCCCAAGTATTTTCAGCATAATTTACAATTTAATACACAAAGTTCTTTTAAATCGATATCCAAGCAAACTAAATTATACAATGAGGGATTTTCAGCATAATTTACAATTTAATACACAAATGCACCAATAAAAATTAAAATACACAGATTACAAAGGCAATGAAAAAAATTTCAATTTATCACATAATCATGAATCCATAATGATTGATTATACAGCATCAATACAAACAATAAAAATCTAAAACACAAAGTAAGATATATACCCGAACGTATCGATTAGTCGGATCCTTTTCGACGGGTACATCTTCAACATGATCTGTTTTCCAAGACAAGAAACTATCTGGAACTAAAAATTCATTTGCAGAAATCATTGTAGTTAGTAATTCAAAAAGCTCTCAGGATAAAAAATGATTAAAATTTTTCTGAAAGAAACTTATCAAAAACGTCGTTCAATCCCCATTGGAATCAAACGACGTTGCTCAGAAAATGCCTCGGATGCGACAGAATATGAATCGAATGCCGATCGCAGTCGAAACCGGCGTTCAATGACAAATACTTCTAAGAATCCTACACCCATTACCTTAACTTCCATTTCATCAAATAGTTAAATTATCTTTGAATAATAACTACTCCCCAGATCTCAAAACCCATTATTTCCCCCCCAAACTTCTACAAAAATAAAAAATCAAAAAGAGGGATTCAAAAATAGGTCTAGAAACCCTAAAAGTCAAAATCCATTACATGGGAACACCAGTAAGTAATCACAGAAAACCATCAAAAGTTAAAGAAAAAAATCAAATGAACTGTACTCAGAAAGAAAAACAAAATCGGTGCAGTATCAACAACGTTGAAAGAGAAAAAAAATATGGCAGGAAGAAAAGAAAGAGAGAGAAAGAAAACCCTGACTGACTAAGATTGCTGTTTTATGAGAGAAAAACGGAGGATGAGAAAAAAAAAGAAAAAAAAAAATTTGTTCGGCTGATTTTAGAAAGTTGTTTTTTTTTTTTAGTAAAAACTAAACGCAAGGGCAATTCCTTGGGGGTGGGTAAATATTGGATTTGTCCATTTTGGTGCCCACTATAGAGTGGCCTAACCATCAAATTGGGTCAAAATGGAGGGGCAAACCAACAATAATGTTGGTTTGCAGGGTGAGGCATGGGGCCGAGCGGCGCTTCCTAAACCGCTGCTTTCACAGCGGCGCTTACTAAGCCGCTCGGCTTAAGCTTAGCCGGGCGGTCTAATCTAGATATTTTACCGTTGGATTTCAACGGTAACTAACTCCCCTATAATTACCCTATAAATACCCATTTTCACTCTTCCATTTTCACATCTCTAACTCAAAAAAAAAAAATCAATTAATTATCCTCTCTTCAAACTTGGTATCAAAAATTCTCTCTACTAATTCTCCTCTCTAGTTTTTTTGGATTGCGTCAACCATGTTTTCAAAATGGCAATGGAGAAGAGATCCTCAAGTTATTCAAGAATGTACCAGTAGACTAGATTTTGCGGCACCATTTGTTGAAGACGCTATCCAGCTTGATTTCAATGGGAGAAAAATGTCTAATGCTCTTAACAAAATATGTAATGGGTATAAGAAAATTGAAAATGACAAAAAGCAAAAGAGTATCAAAATTTTGGAGGTTCAGGCAAAACCGAGAAAGAAACGGAAAAGCCAAAGCGGCAACGAAAATGTGAATGTAGTGAAAAAGCCGCGAAAATCTATTAAGGAAAACATCATATCAAAGTTCCGTAAGCTTAATAAGGAAGGGAAAAAATCTGTGTTCAAGATTGATTTTATATGAAGTACATTAAAATCTGTGTTCAATCGGTTGTCTGAACTGCACTACTATGTTATATTATGTAAGAATAAACTTTGTGAATGAAAAACTCTAGTTGCTGAATTCTTACATTTTCAAAATTATTATACCCGTTACATATTTTAATAATTTTTTACCTGCGGTTAGAAAGGGTTGAATCAGTCTCTCCGTTGCAAGATATTATAACAGTGCATGAAATCAAAATCTTTTCCCTTCGCCCTACGCCATTCTTGTTGCGCTCTAGTTACTACGCCGGCATCAGTTTCACCGGATATTCTTTCTGATTTTAATTTCATAACTAAATTCCCAAAAGCTCTAACGCGGTCGTTGATTTTCCACCAACGTTGTAGGGGGTAAAACCCCTCGGAACACATGTCTCGCATCCAAGAAGCCAAACCACACCGAGAAGATCGGCAGCGAGATCT
>JAJJMA010153135.1:21552-35490 GCA_023529015.1 Papaver nudicaule
ATGGATATGGCTCCTTGAGTACCTATGCAGATTTTCTACTCGTACAAACGTTTTCGCAACCTTGCGGGAGAGCGACTTCTCTGGTCCCCATAAACCGCTTCATACATTCCAAATAATTTTTGCCAAAATTTGGACCTCCGATATGGGTGTTTAGTAGGATCATTTTGTAAAAACAAATAAATCCTACAAATGCATTCGTCTTCATCATTAACAAAACAGAAATGGCTCCACTTTAGAGTATATTGTGGACTCCCCATGTTAAAATGAGCTATTCTTGATGAAATTTTTTTTGAAGAACAAACTAATGGAGATCCAAAGAAACCAATGGATTTTAGAAAAAGATTTCGGATTTTGAGAGAGTAGTGATGGATGTGTGAGTTGAAGTGATGTTTAATGAGGAATTCGTTTGCTATTTATAGGAGGAGGAAGCAATATGACCGTTATGAACTGGAGGCTCAACGAAAGCCGAGCGACCTAGCTTAAACCGCCAGCGGCTTAACTAAAATCGAGCGGTCTAGCTCAGGTCGCTAGGCCCTTCTCACGCCGCTGGATACCTTTTACCATAGTGGCAAACACAGTTTGCCCATCCACGTGGACAAGTAAACTACACGAATCTATGGGTTCCATTGGAATTGCCCTAACACCCTTATTTTTTCAGGTGTCAAGTATAACGTCGTACAACAACTAACTATCTTGGTTGTTGCCAACGGAGATTCGTGTCAACTAACTATGCACTGTATCTAGTTGTTTTAGCATCTGTGGTCTCCTACTAGTTGGCAACCCGTGCTACGTACCGGGTAAGGTGATTGTTCCTATTATAGTGTGGCGGGGCGGTTTTTTAATTAATATGAAGGTAATTCAATATAAGCCAAAATGTTGATTGCTATCACTAACCTTTATTTGATATCTAAGATATGATTAAAAAAAATGTAACCATCAAGTATGGATCATAGTTAGTATTTGGTTTGTTTTTCGTATTATGATTAGTCAGCCACTGTCTACAATGATGAGATAATGCACGTGGTAAGATAGTAATTGATGATGGGGAGTAGCGGCTTCGCCCCGCCCTGACCTTTCATATCTATTGGAACATGTCTTAATTGAAACGAAGCGAACATGCTTTAAAAAAATAGACAGATATCTTAAGACACGAATAACAAACAACAATTTTATCATACAACTGAAGCAACAATTACTATCATCCAATAGATAATTGTTAATTTGGTGTAACACGCCTTCGTCACACCATACCATAATTTAAAATTGTTGCAAATTAGTTTCTTATTCGGCATTGTTTATTTTTTGTCTAGATGCATTATAAATCTCTAATTAATTTAGTAATCTAAAATCAATGCATCCAAGTCTATCTTGTTATGCAATTGAACATAATTTATTAATTACGGTATCCTGATTATCTTTTTTTGTGGATTAATATGAAAGAACGCACCTGGTAAGATCCTAAATGTTGATTGGGATCTTTTTGTTCATATTAATATGCCCGTCCACTTCATTGTCTTCAGTCTCACTGATCTCCGTGATTATTGTATTAAGTCTGGCAAAAAGAAACATGAGATAGTATGATTGAAGAGATATTTTATATATATAGAAAGCACTTGATAAGATCGTAAATGTTGATTGGAAGTGGCTGGGATTCGTCCCGCCCCGGCCGTTTAGCGTCGATGAAACCTATCTCAATCGAAACGAAGCTAGCCTACTCTAAAAATAATAGACAGATATCTCAAGACATGAACAATAGAGATAATTAGCAATTGCAACATGACGAACAATTGTTCTCTATCTAATAGATAATTGTTAATTTCCGTGTGACCCTCCTTCGTCACACCACAACATAATTTAAAATTGGCATAATTTATTTTCTTATCCGAAATTGTCCAAATTTTTTTCTAGATGCATTAGAAAATCTCTAATTAATTTAGCAATAAAAAATCATCGCATCCCAGTCTATCTTGTTATGCAATAGTTTCCTGCAATATTTTTCCTGTGGATTTATATATGAAAGAAAGCACCTGATAAGATCGTAACTGTTGATTCGGAGTGGCGGGGCTTCGCCCTGCCCCGGCCCTTCAAATTCGATGGAACATGTCTTAGTTGAAACCCAGCTAACATACTCCAAAAAATTATACCGATACTTAAGGCTGAGTTAATTAGAAATTGCAACGAAGCAAAATTTGCTATCGAATAGATTTATGTGTGACACTCCTTGGTCACACCACACCATAAATTAAAATTGCCCCAACTTAGTTTCTTATCCGACATTGTTTATTTCCAATAGCTATTGAACCATCTAAGACCTTAATTAAATAAGAGTTTTTTTTTTTAAATCGACACCTTGGTATTGGGTTCTCTCGATTTTTAATATTCACAGGGAATGTTAATTTAAGGAAATGCACCAAGTTTCTTATTTATTTTATTTTTTCTACGTTCCCGAGTATATTTTATATAAATAAATATATTTTTGTTTGAACGGATTTCTCCAAAACGGGATTGTTTTTTTATTATCTTTTCTAAAAACCAATGAGCAAGTCACCAAACTATATCCATAAAGTGTAAGACATTCTCTCGTTTATGCACATAGAATAAACAAAGAAAAACTTTACCTATTGTCCGAAGCCATACATCAGCCATCGAACTACAATTTTTTCCCCAACATTGCCTGCCTTCTTCACAAATTCATTTGACTGGTCCAAATCTATTTCGAATCAAATTAATTGTGTTTATGTTAGCGGTTACAATCTCAGTTAATTGCAAAGTGGGTCATATAGAATTTATGTTTACTAAGACTAATTAGAAAATGTGTCATTTGACTCGTGCCGAGTCATATCTCCAATCAGACATCCAAAAAATTAAAATATGACATTTGATTAAGCAGAAAAAAAAAATACTCAGGGGGAATAGATTTGCTTACCTTCATATCAAATTAATTCCAAAATAGTTTTTTAGAATAAGATAACTTCTGATCTTCTTGCTATATGTGCTCACCCTAAAACCTCACCTATATGTTTAGCCTAACTTATGGAACTTATTATACATATTAGGAAACATATTCAATGGCCCAAGAACGTTTTTCAGGCAAAATTTATTCTCTGCACGGGCTTTGGCTGCTCCGGCAATATATTAAACCACTAATTAAACAACGTTACCTAATGCTAAGGCTAGGGTACGCACTTTAACTTGGTCAAATAACATGTTTTCTATTTTTACAAGATTTAAGGAACCACTTGTTATATGAGTATGTTGCACCTGCCAAAACATGAACTTATTTGTCATTAAAAGCCTTTTCAGCTATTACAATGTACCACAATATGCATGGAAGCCATAAGGACACCTTGAATGTACGCTAATATGTAGCTTCGTTCTTAATTTGTTAGGGGTTCAGAATATTTAGTGTATCACTAAATCTGGTTGTACTTTGTTTTTTGGATTCTTAATTAATCTTGAAACTTAGATCACTGCCAAATCTACTTGATTTGTCAAACAAAAATGGAATATATAGTTGCTAGGGTAGGCAATTATCTATCGAATAGCTAGGAAACCATTTCCCTTATACATTTCAACCCCGCCAACATTCTAACTCAATGCACAGTTCTAGGATAAGCAACGGTAACGATCTTGAGAAGAGAGTTAAAGGACATACTTTCAAGTTACCAATGCCTGAAATATAAATCAACAAAATTTTAACGCCTAGGTAAAAATACAGAAACACAAAATGTTGGAATGGGTAAGAAAAGAGACATCAATATACTCCCCCCGTTTCAATTTATTAAGGAGTAAAGAGAGGTATTTTCCATCCATACCCTCGATAATAGTTTACAAACATTAATTACATAGGTATATTTAAAAGAAACTTATATTCCCAAAATAAAATGCAAGGATGTGGTTGGAAATTGTGTGAAAAAATATCAACTATGGCAAGTATTATGAAACAAAATTAAAACCCTAATATGGCAACTACAATGAAACGGAGGGAGTATAATTTTATCCCATTGCGTAGAAAGCAGTCAAGCACGGAAGGAAAAACGACTTGAGCTCAAAGTTCAAAATACTACAAAATATAAAAGAATATTGCAAAGCATCAGACTATGTGAGCTACATGATTGCTTGACGTTCCCTTGTATAATCCAACCACCATTACACCAAAGCCTCAAACGTACACTCACCAAAGATCCAACCACTATATGCACTCAATTTTTAGAGAATTGAAACAGACCAGAAAGAAATCTTTATTTTATTTCGGTCAAGAAGCTAGAAAAATCCCGCTAGGCAAAAATGATAACACAAATGTTAAGTCACTACAAACTCATATAAATAGGCCACATGCCATAAATAGTTATTACCGTCTAGAAGTTCCGCCAATCCATCTATACAACAAAAAGTACAGGTTCACTCTCCATGTTTTGTACACATAATTAGTACTTTTTAGCAGCTTTAGAACGGTCTCCATGCATGAATTCCAAATCCTAAGTAATATGGCTGACTAACCTCTTGCATTTATAGTTGCTTACCATCGAAAACAATCCATATTCCTTGAGTAGCGCATAAATTTGCGCTTCTATTTCTCCGGAGCTGCTTGCATTCCCTGCAATTTTTGGTGAGGTTATTCTCTAGGTAGCTACCAAACGAAAGAAGCTACCTTTGAGTTTGATTTAAATTTTTGCCTACAGAAGAACCAACAACAAACAAAAATTAACGACAAACCCAAAGTAATAGAAATAAGTTACAACTTAGTGATACTTAAGATGAATGAATATTGATCTTGCAAAACCCAACAAAGTACTGAATTAATCATTTCTGAAGCTTCAGAAGCTCTGAATTGTGCAATACCGAGTCAATGATATGGCTCAAACACTTTCCTGTAAGTCTAATGCTTATGAACCTAACTAGAGGCAAAGATGAGAGTAAAACTTACACATAAAGAGGTATGTACTCTATCAGTGCACGCATTTTGGTTACCTAGTCTTTAAATGTCTTTAAATTGCAGAAAACAGTATTTGCCGTACTTAGTATTCTGTACTCCTAAATATGTTAGCATGGGATGTATAATCCTAATAAGAAATTATAGCGCAGAGTGCTGAGTTCACAGAATAGCATATAGCATATGATTGTTAAACTCTGTTACTTTGGAGACCATGAATTGCATATCTTCACCTTACGGCGGCGAATATTCACTTACTCTTCAATTTTACAGTACAAACACAGGGAACAATCTTTACAGTGTCCGAAAATTGTAAGCAGTTTCTACTTTCTACACAATTGACCCAGGTTCTCTAAAGTAAGCTCAACAATAATAGGAGGATATCTTGTCACAGTCTTCCGGGAACGCGATTTTGATCTCGCAGCTCCACACCCCTTGGATTGGTTGGGGGGGGGGGGGGTTTATAACCCTTGGATGAAGGGGTGGTGTGTTATTAAAAAAAATCATTTAAACACCCCTTCATCCAAGGGTTATAAACCCCCCACCCTTCCAATCTAAAGGGTGGGGAGCTGCTAGATCAATTTTGATCTCGCACTGCGAGATCAAAATATTTTCGGTCTTCCGGCTGAAGGCTTTGGTATCTCCATTAAAAGATTGAAAATGATGGAACCTTAATGGATGAAGGGTCTCCTTTTTCTCTGCGATAAGAGAAAAACAGGAAAACTAATCAACCGCCGGCTCAGATCTCTCCTTAGGGAGCGGATCTGAGCCGGAATCCACCCAAAAACAGCCTCCTCTCTTCAATCTTTCTTCCTTCTTCTTTACTGTCTTCTTTGGTAATAGTTTAGGTGTTTTATTTAGTTGTTTTCCTATTCTTGAGTTTAATCTCCGATGGGGCTTTATATTACTTGTTGTTGCAATTTTTGGGTTATGAATCTTGGATCAGTGGATGTTAGTGAGAGTCTGGTTTGGGATCTCCTACTAAGAAGATTTGAGAGATTTTCATCATCTTTTACAGTTCTTTTCCATGTTCAAAACACAGCAGCAACAACTCTTCCTACAGATCTATATTCTACAACCATGAGTAGATACTCTTTGCTCTTTGTTGTTAGATTAGATTCAGATTTAAGTTTTTTTGTTTTTAATCTGATGGCTTATGTTCTGTATTCTATCAGAACTAGATTTAGGATTTTATTTCCAGATCTGTTATATTCATATTTGATTACTTGGGATGTTATTTGTTCTAAAGATGGTGTTAAGCTAATTCCTTCACCAGCAGCAACGATGAAAACCGTAACAACTTCGACAACAACAGCAACAACGATCACAGCAACAACAATCACAGAAGTCACAGCAACCACCGATACACTGACACCTATTCAGGCACTGATTCAGACACCGATTCAGGCACCGATTCAGACCGTCCCAGACCGATTCACACAGTTTCAGATCACAACAGTCAGATTCAGACCGAGTTTGTTACCTTCAGTTACTTTAGTTTAGTTTTAGTTTGTTACTTTAGATACTTCGATAAATGGATGGATCATTTGCTGATCCTAACCTCTCTGTTTTGTGCAGGATGGTTAAATTGTTTGGTATTGTTTTTAACAATCCAAACATTGCCATTGAAGTTTAAATTGAAAACCCTTGAGAAATGGAAGTATCAATTGCTGATCCTAACACGCCTGCCTTGTGCAATAGTGTTACTTTGTTTGGTTTTGTTTAGAACATCCCAAACATGTCCATTTAACCTAGCTCTGTCTATCTGTTTGTGGTATTTGAGAATGATTGTGGTGGTCGAATTATCGGATCTGTGGAGAGCTTTAAAAGATGGTGGTAGTAGCTTAGACTCGATATCAGTTGCAATTGTTGTAATCTTAATAGTCAGTCGACAAACCCATGTAAATCTTATGAATCTTATCGATGAATGAGGCTTGCCTCAATTTGCTATAAAAAAAAATAATGGATGAAGGGTCTAAACTTCCAAAAAAAAAAATCTTGGGGGGTAACATTGGGATGCCATCTGGGTAATCTCAAATAACCAAATGTATCAAATAACCCTTCGCCCTACAAATCGAGAGCAGAAAATACAACATTTAAAACTTAACAAAAGTGCAGTGCATTAACAAAAGTGCAGTGCATATGTGATCGTTCCTATCCTAGGTGTCAACCAACATGCAGTGCTATTGTAGCAATACCTATAGTTAGTACATTTGAATGTCTACATTTTAGCCCAACTGATGCTTTCAAGAACCCTTAATGAATCTTGTAAATCTCTATTCTTTGGCACTTCCCTTGACCAAATTTGATACAGAATCTCCATGTCTTTCGAACAACACACATTTTAGTTGATTGAATTTCACCATAAATTCATATTAAAAAAATCATATAATCTATAAAAAAAAATCATATAGTATTTCATACTTTTTGTAAATCCATTGAAAACCTGGGCAAATAAAACGATTTAGCATCCGATGAAATGGAAAAAACAATACAAAAATGAAAAACTAACTTTACAACTTTTTTTTGAAAAATCCAGTAACAAATCAAATATTTAAGCGTTTTATAATTCGATAGCTTCCCATTAAAAATTAGATGGAGAAGAAACATCAATGACAGTCGGACTTGCTAGAACACAAATGAAAAGAAGATTACAAATGTTGTGAACATCCACTCCCTATTTTCACTCTTTCCACTTATCAACTGCACGACTTCTTATCAGTATCCCTCTGCATAGTGTTAAATTATGATAATATAAGCACCACCAGGAAAAAAAAATCACCTGCAGAACCGTCAGCGGCAGTATAAGGAATTACATGATATACAGAACCAGTCCAACTAAAACAACCCTAAAAAGATGTGATGTTAAATAAAAAGGTATTACTGATTCTATAACCTGGCTAATTTGGGGGCGAGCCCATATTTAATAGGGGTGAGCACAACTTCAAATATCTCACCCCAGTTTATAAGGGGTGCTAAAATTGTGTGCAAATACTAAAATGTCCCTGATACTTAATTTTAAATACCAAATTAATCTTAATCAAAAATTAAAACTCAAAAATCAAAAACCTCAAATACCCTCCTCTACTACTTATCCTTCACAACAAACAAAAACCCACCCTTCCAAAAACAAAAACCGTGACGACCTAAATTTTTTTTCGAATTCAATTAATCGTGGTAATCGACGATTCGAGTTTTTTCATCGACGATTCAATTCTTCAATACGCTACAAAGATGACCAAAGAAAAACCAAAACTCCTCATTCGTTTGAAGGGGAGATTGAAAAAACAATTTCAAAATCCACCTCAACCGAAAAAGAAATTGTTGAAGAAGAACCGGAAGAACGTGATAAAAACGAGGAAGAAATGGCAAGATTGAGAAGGTAAGTTACTTGAATCACCCCTTACGTAACTTTTATTATGTTTCGATGGAGTTTAGGGAGTAAGACACAAATTTTTCGCACTCACAGTAGAAAACTCGTCAAGCTTGTGCCATCGAGCTTGACGAGTTTGCAGTTTTAGGGAAAAAAATATGAACACTCGTCAAGCTTATTTCAAAAAGCTTGACGAGAATTCTTCTGCAACTTAGACTATTTCCTTTGCATGCGAACACTCGTCATAGTATTCATCGTTTCCTTGACGATTTGAGCCTTGTGAATTTTTGGAGAAGAAGGGTACACATGAAATCGTCAAGTAATGTGCGAAAAGCATGACGAGTTTGGTCCTCTCAAAACATGCTCACTGTCCAAATTTTGCCCAAACTCGGAAAGCTTTTTGGATTAGCTTGACGATATAGTTTTGCATTTCGTTCCACTCGTCATAGTTAGTGTTATTTTCTTGACGATTCGAACCTTGGGAAAAATTGGTGGAATAAGGTGAATTCATGTCGTCAAGATAGGCTGGAATAGCTTGACGATTTTTTTCCTTCCAAAACATGCTCACTGTCCAAATTTTAGGAAAACTCGTCATGCTTTTGGGCATCAAACCTTGACGAGATTTTCTGTTTCACTTGTGAATCGTCAAGTATTTCCCAAAAGCTTGACGATTTACTTCATAAATTTTTAAATCGTCGTATTATGCTGTATAACCTTGACGAGTTTGATGTTAATAAATGTTTTTAATTTTTGTGTTGTTAGGTTGAAAGAGAAGAAGAATATCAAACTCCCCCTTGACACTCCCCCATCAAATCCTCGCAGAACAAAGTATTTGGGAGCTGGAAATTTTCGTGGTCTTACCACACAAGATGTAGCGGCTTTTTCCTCAATGCCGTGTCCCACTCCTTCTTCTATCCCCGAACCCGGTGGTAACCATCATGACGGTGGTGATGTTGTTGAACCCGACCAAAATGAACATGGCAATGATGTTGAGGATGAAGGTGACAACGAAGGTGAGGATGAAGTCACCAAAGAGGGTGAAGAAGATGAAGCCACCAAAGAGGGTGAAGAAGAAGAAGAAGAAGAAGAAGAAAAAGAGGGTGAAGAAGAAGAAGAAGAGGGTAATGATAAAGGTGTTCAAGTTGAACACCCTAAAGATAATGAGAGAAATGGGGATGTCGTTGAGGGCAAGGGAAAGGTGAAGAAGAAACAGAGGGATAGAGCTGCGCACCTTCCCGCACCACACCTCATAATAGAGGGAGGACCTCATGGGTTACCTGCGGATGGTGGACAAGTTCTCTTTGGTTACAAGGATTCGTGGGCTTGTACCATCTACTCCACCTTGGTAATGTTAATGTCAACTTCTTTTGTGTTTCATTGTGTTGATATCTTAGGTTAGATGTTAATATATCTCATTATGTTTTCATCTTTCAGGATCATAATAACGCCACACGTCTTCTTAGGCGCCAAACTAATTATTTTAATATGAGGAAGTGGGCTTTTGAAAAGGAATGTGAGGGGGTCCAAAAAATTATTAAAGCTTCTGGTTTGTATGGTGCTGTAGAGAATTCGGTTGTAAACTATGACGTAGAGACAGTTTCGGCAATGTGCGAGAGGTATTATCCGGAAAGAGACACCATGCTCTTTCCATTTGGGGAGATGGCGATCATTCCCGACGACGCTCAACAGATTCTGAAATTGTCAATTGCCGGGAAGTCCACCAGCGATGAGTACACCAAAAGACTCGATTTTACCAAGCTTGATGAATTGTGCAAGAACTTGTTTGATTGGACTCCTGCGGAAATTGACTATTTCTTCATGAATAGTTCAACAACAAAAAAAAGGATTAGGGAGATCAACCTTGTGAAATTGAGGGCAAGGTATCAAGGAACCCTTGCTAAAGAAAAAAAGAAAGGGGGGCCTCTGGATGAGAAGGAAGTCAAAGCTTCGGCAACGGCTTATCTGTTATACGTCTTAGCCATTTGTATATTTCCGTCTTCTGCTGGGAACAGGGTGAATGCGAACTTCTTGCAGCTACTGCATCCTTTGGATAAGATTGCAGAGTATTCGTGGGCTACCGCAATTGTCTCACACCTAAACACCGAGCTGAGAAAGGCATCAAGAAGCTTCACTTCCCAACTCAATGGCAACACATCTCTACTGCAGGTAATTATGCATTTTGTTTTTCACTTTTGAATGTCAAATTCTTGATAACATCAACGTGACAATATATACATATGTGTCATTGATCTTAGGTGTGGATATATGAACACTTCCCAAAGTTGATGGAAGGCCATGCGGATTGGAAAATCAACACCAAAAAGTGGAAACCGGGAATGGCGAGAGGGCACAAGTATATCTTTAATGGGGATCAAGAAAGAGGCAAGAAAGGTTGGCTTCTAACGGTCCGAGAGAGGTTGGACAACATGAAGGTAAGTGATGTAGTCTTTGACCCCTACAAAGAGGATAGGGAGAAGGGTTTCATTGAGGAGAGGGACCCACTAAGTAAGTACGATGGCCCCTTGTTTCACCCTCTTGGACACACAATGCATGCCCCAGAGAGATTCATGAGACAACTTGGGTGTATACAAGAAAATCCCGAAGAAGGGATAGAAACAGATTATAACGCTGCAGAAAACCCAGTTAACGTCGAGGAAAGCCACAGCGACACAAAATCAATCACGGTTGCCTACAAAAAACCAATATCAGATGATCATTGGAACCAACGAAAAAGTCATCAAGTAGGATGGATTTGGGATGCTGTCGTCCATGGTTATGAGTGCGCGGATGATTACATGGAGTGGTACAACCGTTGGAGTCACGGCCGTGTAATTCGTAGGGAACAAGTTGTCCAGCGTGGTCGTGGCAAAGGAAAAAAGATCACTACTGCACCTTCTCTTGATGATTCTTCCTTATACAAGCTATTCGTAAGTTAACCTGGTCTCTCTTTTGTTGTTTAAATTGTGAACCAAATTTATGTCGGTATGACTTACTTGGTATTCCTTAAAATAGATGGAGCGTTTGGATGTTGTGTTGAAGCCACTGACAAATAAGGTGGACCATGGAGAGGGCATGACTCCTACAGAACTAGAGCTTCATATTGATCACCTAAGACACTTGCATGTTCCTGAGGCTACCAACATGTTTAAAAAAGTAGCCAATGCAAGGAAGAGAGTTTGTCCTTCAGCTACTGCCACTCAGGAGAGTAAGCGAGGAGAAACTTCCAAAAGAGCTCGTGCCAAGGGTCGTGGCGAAGGTGAGGGTAGTGGTTGATTTTACCAATGTGTGTTAGGATGATATTATGGTTTGGTATGTTTATTTTGGATTTCGTCATGGTTTCTTCCTCATGACACTTAAGATGTTTGGACGGAGCTTGGTTTAAATGCAAGTATGAATTTGTTTGAAATTTATATGCATAAATCGTCAGGGTTCAGGCAATTCCTTGCCGATTTCACAAATATTTACAGGTCCCAAAAGCTGGATTCAAATTCTAAATCGTCAAGGAGTTACAAATTACCTTGACGATTTCGTGTAATATCGTCAAGAAGTTTCAAATTTACTTGACGATTCTTTAAAACTTATAAGAATTTTTCCATTGTATTTTTCCTTACACTCGGTCTACACTCCATAACGACTAGTTTTTTGAAAAAATATATCCGTTGGGAACTTATCTACATAAAGAGAACCTTTCATCCCAAACAATCATCCCAATCAATCTAGTTTATTTTTGTTTTTTTTCACTTCTACAATGTCAGGTGGATCCTCAGAAACCGCAAATCTCGAAGATAGTCCTCCTCCGGCATCTCCTACTCGCAGATCTCAATATCGAAACATCACTCATAAGATAGTTCATGAATATTATTATAAGTGTACTCCATCTCAAAAACCATTATCTCCTCCTCGCTCAACACGAAAGAAACCAAGTTGTGCTCCATTTACGTGGCATGAAGATCATTGTTTTTGTAGATATCTCATGTTGTACTATCCAAAACCGGCTGAGGTTAAACGGAGTCGTTTTGGGATCAATTGGGGACTATTGTGGAGTTACGTTAAAGAATCCTTCGACGAACAATGTACCCAATTTGAACGAGATGTAAATGGGTTGTCAGCGCGATGGAGTGTAATACACAAAAATGTCGACGAATTTATGCACCTGAGGAGATTGATCCGAGATATTTTCAAGGAAGATACCGATGATGAAATTCTGGCTAGGGCATTGAAGGAATGGGCTCGTTGGAAAGGAAAGAACTTCGAGTTCGAACAACATTACCGTCTCCTTAACACTTTTCTTAATAATTGTTATAATAAAGAGTAAGTGTCTTCATGTAAGATCAATTGGAATTAACTATGTAATGCTTTGATTTTTATTTGTTTTTATGTAATGCATCTTATCTTGTTTTGAATAATATTGGTATTACTTGATTGTTGCTCAAATTATTAACGCTAACTCGTCAAGGTAATGATAAAGTCCTTGCCGATTTGTAATTTTTCGAAAGTTATCGTCACGCATTTTGCCTAAAACCATTACGATTTTCCTTAAAATTTGGACATGGACTATATTTTTGGAGATCCTATATCGTCATGGTATGGTAGGATAACTTGACGATTTACGTTTTCTAATTCAGAAATCGTCAAGATAAAATTATAAAGCAGTACGATTCCAATCAAAAGCAGTACGATTGTTTATAAATTTGGTGTTTCCTTGACGATTTAGCATTACGTATGTCATTTTCATGTCGATTTTCACAAGAAGGTTCATTTCATTAACATAAGGTAGAAAACCACATTACATTTCTAGTAGGAAAAGCACATTACATCATTTCTTTTCTAAAGAACACCACCTAGTACGCGTCGTCGCTAAATTCATACATAATATAATCGGACATGAACCTTGGAGCACGTTTGTTCAACACTTTCAAACACTTCCCGAACATCCACGCACGTTCACCATTACAAATTTCCCATAGGGCATTGATTCTTTCTTTCTAGAGGTGAATGAGTGACATGTTAGATTAACATACACAAAATTTCGTTAGAAAATTTTAAGAAACTAGATAACTACTCACCTTGAATTTGCGAGAAGATTGAGGGTAGTGTTCGTTAACGATTTCCACAATCTTGTTATACCCGATGATATCCCTTTTGATACGTTCGAAGCGGAAAGCAAGATGTGTCCATTTGCGCCGGTTATAATTGCCGTAGTGTTGTTCTAAGAATTCCTTAACCCTCTTCCAAAACATAGAGTACATTTCATATGGTCTTTCTATGAATGCCCTAACGAATGATTTGACAAGCTCTACATCCTCTCTCTCTTCCCATACTCCATCACCATATCCGACCATTTGTCACCTTCAAATGAACAAGAAACTTGTTTTGGTATTTTGGAACAATGAGAAGAAAAGAAGTTTGAGGTAAGTTGTGTTGGAGATGAGTTTCTTTTTATAGAAAAAGACCCCAACGGTCAAATTTTTTGAAAATTACAAACTGAGTCGTCACGGTAGCATGTTAAACCATGACGATAAGTTCACAGTTACCGTGTATACATATTTTCTTCAGTGTCGGCACAGTTTAGGCTTAAACCATGTCGATTTACCATATAGGTTCAAAACCCGCAAAATGTTGGGACATAAGG
>JAJJMA010153157.1:835-22039 GCA_023529015.1 Papaver nudicaule
AAAAAGTTTCAACAAACACATCAAGATAATTTGTTTTCTGAAATGAGTTCTTTCATCATCAATAAACTCACTAGGGTTTTGATTATTAACACTCCAATGGTACAAGTTTTAATGGATGGCAAACTAATCTTGTTTTCAAGTTATTTTTCTCATCATTGGTTTCCGCAGCCTCAAAATTATGTTCTTAAGGCTCCACAATATGTTCCTCAACCTTTTATTTGTTTTTAAGGTTCCACAATATGTTCCTCAACCTCTTATTTGTGACGGATGCAAGTTTTAAGTTTTTTGGGTTTTTTATTTGCTCCACCATAATAAGCAAAACCAGGGATTGCAACTGGATTTTATACTGATTTTGAAGGTGTTTTTCTAGGTTTGGAATTAATGCAACTCATGGATAACCAGTAGATTCAGTGGATTTATTTGATATTGTAATGCTGTGAGAATACTGGATTTATTGGTTAAATCTTTGAGAGTACTGACACTTTTAGGAACTACTCTGCTAGCCTATCTTGTTCCATTGGGACGATATTGGTTGGGGTCTGTTGTTCAACTGATATGTTGATTCAACTACTGCAAATTTCTTGTAAATAGTTTGTAATCACTTTTTTCCTTTTCGATATATCCTTCAATAGTTTTGTTTGAGTAGTTTTTGAAGGTTTTTATGATTGAACAGAGAAACTCAAACAAGTTTTTTTTTCTTGGTTTGGAATGCAACTCGTAAATAACTAGTAGCTTTACTGGATTTATTTGATATTTCTTTGTCTTTATACAGGTTATCTATGAGTTACATGAGCTACTATTGCAAAGACTAAACAAACAAGCAAAAACATATTTCATCAGGCAAAGAATCATGAACAAGAACATAATAAGATTGAATAATTTAATCAAACAAGCTGGACTCAAATAAAACTAGTGAAATCAAATTCTGGTTGTATATAGGTAACTTAAATTCAGGTGAGGAAGATTCGTCTTTCTTTAATCTTGCTCATCTTTCTTTAATCTTGTTCATATTTAATGTCTTTCAAACGAGATATGGATTACAATTCCTATTTATGATTTTCACTTCTCGATAATTGCCTCCCAATTAGGCAAGAGAGAGTATATACCTTGAAGAAATGATGGACTCATATACCTTGAACAAATGAAGATCGGAAGGCTCTGTGAATCAGGTTTGACTCGGTGTCATTTCTGATTATCAAAACAAAGCTTTTTCTTATCATAATCATGATGAAATCAAGGGATTTAGGTGCTAGATCGAAGAAGAGCATTTTCAACTTAGAAAGGAAATCATTCAGAACTTCATTAGAGACATTAGGAAATACAGAAGTAGAGAGATTGGAGGAGAGGAAAATAAATGGATTCGTTTCATGGATCTGTTTCTCAGAGGAAACCAGCTTGTGGATGATTCAGGTTATGGGAAGCATAGGATATGGGGAAGAAAGGAAAACCAGATGGCCTATGAGATATGGAGATGCGTCTTATTTGTTGGAGCTTAGAAACAATGAAGGAGGTGATTACCTAAGAATTTCAAGATTCAGAAAATGCGACGAAGACAAATCATATGCCATTTGTGTTCCTTGTTGCATAACAAAGTTAAACTTGTTCAAAAAGAAGCAATCAATTCCTTCTCAAGAGGAATTCCCTGTGTTGAGCTCAAACAACACAACTTTGAAGAAAAAAGGACAAGTTCGATTGTCAAGTAAAATTAGGTGAAGTGGCTTGGAGTATGAAGTTTCACCTCGAGCGGAATCATTTCATTGATCTCAACATCATTGATGATCTTTCAACAATCTTTGAGGTAAAGGAAGAACACTGGGCAAACTTCTGGTCACCAAAGTCATGGACTATTAAAGGAGTTAATGTCTGTGTATCAAGATTCATGGTGGACAGAGTTCAAGCAAACAACAGGCAAAACTCATCAGTCGTAGCGGCAAAGAGCACCAAACAAGTGCATAATAATATCATACCGATTCAGTCTATGACAAGGTTGTTAAAGTGGATTAAGATTCGAGGAATACCACTAGTTCATTGGTCTTATTCTCTTTCCAAATCCATTGGAGGATAACTTGGTGGACTAGCAGATGTAGATACAACTACATTAAAAATGAAAAACCCAAATTATTTCAGAATAGCAGTTAAGGGTCCATTCTCTGCAATACCAGCGGTGTTGATGGTGGAAAGAGGTGGGCAACAACACTGGAATGGGATCACAGATTCATGCCGAAATCGAAGCCAAGTATGACGGAATTTCAACATCTGGTGGAAAATTTTGAGCTGATTCAAAATCATTAAAATTCAAATTTAAAAAATCCCGTTGATCCGGATATGGGCTCATCTAAAGCCCAACAAGATATCGGACTCAATATCAACTCTCAGAATCGTTGTGGAGATGATCCAGTGACACACGAGGATGGGAGAAGATATACAACTCATGTGGTAAACAAGCCTCTTACAGGAGATATGACTATGGCTGTTGTAAATCCTACGCCCACTATTAGTGAGTCTGTAATTGTAGAGGAATGGATTCCTACTCAAAGTGGTGGAGGGAGTGAGTTGTGCAAGGTCTAATTCCAGCCAAGTTATCCCAGAAAGAGAGAGAGAGTGTGTGATGACGTGTCCAGGCGATTTTTGGGCGATTTCTTAGGGCAAATATCTTCTTCGATTCAGCCATGATTGGAGGCGTCAATCATCCTCCACAGTCATCTACTATCAACAATACTTTAGAAAACTCTACAAATCCTAATGGTGCTTCTGATTCCATCTTTGGGTCAGAAGATTTCCCGACTTTGGTTACTTCTGGTGAAGATAAATCTCATGAAACCCTAGGTTCAAATCGAAATTATTTGAATTGTCTCAATGGGTCTGCTGTCTCATCAATCTCTTCATCAATCAAGCTTGCATATGAAGAACCGAGATCTGATTCACATGAATCTTTTGCTTTCTTCTCTACAGGTGATCTTGAACCCCATATTGTTAATTGTGAATCCTTTGTGGTTGGATACTTTGTTGAGAAAAGGCTACCTTATGGTTTTGTGAAAGAGAAATTAACTTCTCTGTGGAATACTAAAGGAGATTTCTCCATGGCTATCTATGGAGAACAAGCTTTTATGTTCAATTTCTCTCAAGAAGAAGATAGGGCAAGAGTATTAGAAATTGGGTCTGTTCAGTTTGGTTCTAAGATCTTCCTTATTCGTCTTTGGACGCCCTTCATTGAGCAGCAGATTGGCACTATCAGTTCAGTCCCTATTTGGATGATTCTTAGGGATGTACCTCTTCATCTTTGGAATGCTCTTGGATTCTCAAGAATATCAAGTCTGGTTGGAAAACCCATCATGACTGATGCTCCAACAGCTTTGAAGACTAGAATGGCTTATGCCAAGGTTTGCGTAGAGGTGGATTCTAACTGTACATTCCCATCCGAGCTGCCTTTTCAAATTGAAGACAAGAAATATGTTGCGAGAGCTGAATATCCATGGAAACCATCTTATTGTTCTCACTGTAGAAGTTTTGGCCATTCCAATGCCAAGTGCAGCTCCAACCCTGCACCTAAATATAAGAAGGAATGGGTTCCCAAGAGCTTAACTGTTGTTGCAGCTGCAGGGGAGCATGAGAAGATCATTGAGCCTCCTCAGGTCAATGCAACTATGAAAGAAAAAGAATTCCCAGTGGAGGACCATGTCTCTTTGGTGCAGGAGAATGAATCTAATTTGCCAGCGGGGATCCATGTCTCTTTTGTGCAGGAGAGTGAATCTAATTTGCTCACAAAGGAGGTGATGTCTACAAGTAGTACACAACCACCAGAACTTCTCTGGACCTATGCAAAAAAGAATAAGAAATCAAGCAAGAAGGTGGGAACCTCAAAATCAGTTGAAGTAAGTCATTTGAATCCTTTTGATGTTCTTTTTGAAGATGGAGAACTAGTGGAACATGGCTTAAATAGAGTTTCAAGCCCTAACAAGGAAACAGAAAAATCTGATGTTGGGGCTGGTAGAACTTCTGATGAGGTGACAATTGAGACTACCAAAGATGACCAAGCACATGAGGAGGTGCCTGATAATGATGATCAAACAGATTTGGAGGGGAGTGAAACCTCTGAGTGGGAGTCAGAAGATGATGATATTAAGGCTAAGAAGATGAAGCCAGTTGTAGAAGTCTCTAAATATAAACCTTTAGACAGAGAGAAAGGCATTGACAAGCGAATGCAACTAACGGGAATGTTCAAAGTGGATTGTGAAGGCAGGGATTCTGAGGTAAGGAACATTTTCAATGGTATTGCTGATAGATTGGAGCCCTCAAAATCTGACAAAGGAGCCGCCAATCTTTATTGGGAAGGGGTGACAAACAATGAAAAATTCGGTCGCGGGATGAGAACCCATGTCCCTGTTAAGAAGATAATTTAGTCTCCCAGTTGTAAGTTTTTAAATGCTTATGTTTGTGCAGATTGGTTGTCTCTTGTTAGAGTAGCTCTTTCTCTTTGTTGTTAGGCTCGGCTTGGTTTGTAGCACTTTCAAGTGTTTCCTTTTCCCCTTATCAATAAAAACTTAATCTTTTTTATCAAAAAAAAAAAGAGTTGTGCAAGGTCTTAGGTATTCATGAACAAACTTATGGAAAAACCCAGATTCAAGAGGATGTTGGAATTTTGGGATGTTCTTCAGCAAAAGATCGACATGTGGGTGAAACTGTCGAGGCCTCTCATCCTATGAACAAGGATGAGAGTGAGTACACTCATGATACCTCGCTAGGTTTTGTTCTTGCGGCTGCTCCATTATCAGAGATGATGTGTGATAATGGGAGCATAAGACCTTCTCAAACGGAAATTGCAGGTAATGGCAGTTTGGAGAATGAGCAAACTGAAATTTTAAGCGACATTGACCTGAATGGAGCTATGCAAGTTCAGCCTCTGCAAATGTCTGTTGCTGGTAGTCTTTTTAACGTTGTAGATGACCAAATTGTGATCAAGCTGGGTGAATTACAGAACAAGAAAATTGATGCCAATGAGGTCATCTTCTCAACAACAAAACTGGTTTTTGAACTTTGCAACAGATTTGGTAGTCTAAAGAGAGATGATGAAACCTAAGCGTGCTCTCTAATTGAGGAAATACTATTTAAATACAGTGAAAGATTTGCGGCAATTGCAGATGGAAAAGAAGTTACTGACAGTTTTAATATGTCAGAAGACAATCAAGGACAGGACGAAAATACTGATGTCACTTCAAGGGAGCTAGCTGATATTAATGGGTGATAACTTCATCAACTGGAACATAAGGGGGCTCAATGCTTATGATAAGCAAGTAGCAGTAAAAGATCTTATTTTTGCTCACAAAAGTATGTTATGCTCTATTCAGGAAACAAAGATTATGAACATGCATAGTTGGTTTGTCAGACAACTATGGTATGACTCAGATTTTGGCTGGAAATACATTCCTTCTCAAGGAACCAGCGGTAACAGTGGTGGACTCTTAACCATTTGGGATGAAAATAAGTTAGAACTCATTGATGAAAGGATGGGATTAAACTCTATTTCTCTTCTTTTCAAGATGAAATCAAATGGGTTCAAGTTCATTCATACTAATGTTTATTCACCATGCGACTACAACTTGAGGGAGGATTTCTGGGTGGATATGGCTGATATTAGACAATGGAGTGGTGAAGCTTGGTGTATTTGTGGTGATATGAATGCGGTGAGATTAGATAATGAAAGAAATAGACCAGGGGCTGATCAAAGAAACATGGATTTTTTGAACAACTCCATCTCTGACAATGCTCTAATAGACTTGCCGCTGAATGGAGGTGCCTACACTTGGACAGACAAGCATGATGCTGAAAATCCTCTTCTTAGCAGGCTTGATAGGTATCTCCATTGTTGCGCTTTGATGCTGCCTATACTAATGCGGTGCAAACTGCTTTAACTAGAACTATCTCTGATCATAACCCCAATCTTCTAGAGTTATCTCCTAACTTTGTGAACAAGTCTCACTTCAAAGTCGAGCATCACTGGTTAAAGCATAGGGATTTTCTTAAAAATGTAGAGTTGTGGTGGAACTCAATGACTTTAGTGGGTACACCAAGTTTTATATATTTCAGGAAATTACAGAACTTGAAGTTCTTTTTGAAAGCTTGGGCAAGGGAGACATTTGGTGATATCAAGAAAAAGGAAAATCTATTAACTGAAAATATTAGCAATCTCAATTTGTTGGAAGAACAATCCTCTTTGACCGAATCTCAATTGGTTCAAAGGGCTGAAGATGAGGTTAAGTTAAGTAAGTTAAAGATTGCAAGAGCTAGAATGGCCTATCAAAGGGCAAAAACAAGAGGTTTTAAGGAGGGGGACAGAAATACTCAATATTTTCATAGTATTGCAAACTCAAAGAGAAAGAGGAATTGCATTACTAAGTTGGAGATAAATGGTATTGATGTTTTCAATCAAGAGGTAATCAAAACTGAATTAATGGAGTATTATTCTAATTTGTTTAGTGCTTCTAATACGGTTACCCCTAGCTTTGAGAACATGGATTTCAGCAATATTGATAGCTTTCAAAGCAACTGGTTAGAGAGACCATTTGAAAGTGATGAAGTTCTACAAGCAATAAAGTTGTGTGGAAAGAACAAGGCACCAGGGCCGGATGGGTTTACAACAGAATTCTACAAACTTTGTTGGGAGGTGATTAAGGAAGATCTCTTGGCTGCCATCAATGAGTTCCATGAGAATGGAGGGGTGGATTGGAGGCTCAATGTGTCTTTCATCAAGCTAATTCCTAAGAAAGAGGACTCGGCAACTCCTAAGGATTTTAGACCTTTGAGTTTGATATGTAGCTTCTATAAGGTGGTGTCAAAAATTCTTGCAGAGAGGATGAAAGTTGTTATGCCGGCTTTGATTTCTGAAAACCAGGTTGCTTTCATAAAAAACAAGCAAATGTTAGATGGTGTTCTAATAACAAATGAATGTTTAGACAGTAGACTAAAGCAACAATTGCCAGGGATTCTTTGTAAGGTGGACATGGAGAAGGCATTTGATCATGTGAACTGGAACTCTCTCTTCGCAATATTAGAGAGGTATGGTTTTGGGGCAAAGTGGATTCAGTGGATCAAATGGTGTGTTACAGAAACAAGGTTTTCTATCCTAGTGAATGGTGCTGCAACTACTCTGATTAAACCTTCAAAAGGAGTAAGGCAAGGCGACCCTTTGTCACCTTTTCTTTTCCTTCTTGTTGTAGAGGTTTTGTCAAAACTCATCAATGAAGCTGCGAAACAGGGAAAGATTGGTGGTTTTCAGGTAATGCAAGGAGGAACTACGATATCACACCTACAGTTTGCGGATGATACCTTAATCTTTCTGGGTGCATCAAGAGAAGAGGTAAGATGGCTACACATAATTCTAATCATTTTTGAAGTTCTGACAGGTTTGCTAAACCTTCATAAGAGCTCAACGGAGGATGTTAAAAAGATGAGTTGGGTTGGGTGGCCTAAAGTCTGTAAATCAAGAAAGAGAGGAGGTTTGGGAATCAGGTTATTGAGGCAAGTTAATAAAACTCTATTGGCCAAATGGCTGTGGAAATACTACAAAGAACCTGACGCTCTTTGGAGACGAATAATCTGCGAGAAGACACTGGCCAACCCTATTAATCATTGTGCTACATACATTCAAGGTGCCATTTGAAGAAATTTGTGGCACAATATTGCCAACTCAAAGCTAACTTTATTTCCGTATGTAGCTTGCAGGTAAATGATGGTAAACAGACAAGTTTCTGGCACGATACATGGACAGGGAACAAATCTTTCGCCACAAAGTATCCATGCATGTACAAGCTTAGTTTGCATAAAGATGGAGCAGTCTACAGTTTCTACGAAGTATCATAATTTGAAAACTGGAAGTTCCATTTTAGAAGAAGGTTGAACCCAGCAGAGAGCATCGATTTATTAGAGATAAGCATGATTTGCGGAATGTAGTTTTGAATGAAGATATGCTAGACAAGCTGGAGGGAGACTATACTACAAAGAAATCTTACGAAGCATTAGAAGCTGACCAACTAGACAACAAATGGGAGGATTTAGCTAAGAGTAAAATGGTGCCGCCAAAAGTCCAGTTTATCATATGGGCTATCATGCACAATTCAAATCCAACAAGAAGCACACTTGCATACAGAGAAGTTCAGCTACCATCAACAAACTGTTTATTTTGCATCACGGAGGAAGAGACAACCAATCACCTATTTTTGCACCGCACCAATGCAAGCACAATCTGGAAGACATTTTTATCATCAATTCATCTGTTATGGACAATGCCCCAGAAGGTAGATACCCTGCTAACAACCTGGAAGTTCCAAAATCTGAGGAGAAAACACAAGACGATAGTGGAAATCATGCCGTTTATCATTATATGGATAATATGGAAGGAAAGAAATTCGAGAGTTTACGGAGGGCAACTCAAAACTACTGATACGTTGATTCGAGAAATTAAGGAATGTATGATGCTTTGGTGTGCAGAGGAGGATGTTTTCTTTGGTTATTCATCAAACCAAATATTGTTTCAATGGGAGGAGATTATGAGACTGTAATTTAGAGTGTTCATGACCTTTGGGCAGATTCTTCTTGAATCTATCCCTTGTACATAACTTTTTTCTTTTAATATATCCTTTTCACTTCAAAAAAAAATTGCCTCCCAATTTCAATAATGTAATTGGTAGACGTAACAATAATGTGAAAAATCATCAACTAAGGTGATATACATTTTATCTTCCAAAATTTAAACAATCAAAAGTCTACAAAATAACCATCAACAATCTAAGAACAACAGCTGGTCATCCATAAAGATGCATAACAATAAGACTTACAATAGTACCATTCCTTCAATAAGACTCTCCCGTGGGTAAAACCTTATCAATGATCATAATCAAAGTGAGACAACGTTATGTCTGTTTAATACGATAACCAGAATCACATGTGGGTGAATCTTGTTCTAAATGTATTTAACAAACTCATATGATTTTAAGTTCATCCTAATACACTGTGGATTGAAGTCACCTATGGGTGGCTATTATTCTACATGTATATGAAAATTTTGGATAATGTTTGTTCAACGTGTGAACCAAAACTACCTGTGAGCAGCTTTGTTCTAATCGTTAAATCAAACTAAGAGGACTCAAAGCACATACAACACTTTGACATAATAGTTCAGTTTCACTGTGGTGATAACTAAACAATGCAACAAAGTGTAAAATTGCAAATACCCCACCGACCTTTCTTGTGATACTAAATAGTCCTACTTAATGAAATCATACTTGACTTAATCATGACATCAATGAATCTTCAAACAGATATATGAGTAACCTGAAAACAATAACTTCTTAAATTCATTTCAAAGCATGTCATGTAAAACTTGTGAAGAAACCAACACACTTAACTTGGAAAAATTTAGACTTAATGAATCTTTTGTAACCCAAAATCAAGCGTTAAAATAATAAATAAATTTTATTCAATAATGAAAATTCGTTTAGGGAAACTCTATAATGCATTGCTAGTTTAATTAATTAAGTACGATAAGTTTTCTAAATAAGACGAACATTTTTGAAAAATTGTAGGAATTCATCCAAACAAAAGCTTTAGTTTAATTAATTAAGTACGATTAGGTTTTAGTTTTTATTTGATTAGGTTTTTATTTAAGACACCCCTCGTAACATACCCTAAGATTGTAATAGGCTTTTTAGGTGTCTCTATCATTTTGAGTGGCCCTTAAACCAGCCAATGAATAAATGGGTAAAGCCGTGGTAAAAGAAAAAGCTTAAGTTTCAAAGAGAGTCAAAGACAAGTACAGTAAATGGAAATTAGGACTTGAGTTATCATCTTTTTTAGCCTTTTTTTTTCTGCTTTTGCTTCTGTATCTTTCCTAATTTGGTTAAAGTAACATTGTTACTTGGCACTAGGCAGTCTAGCAGTGCTTGCACCTATGAGTAACAACAGATGCGCAGCGCTCCATTTCTTTGAAGTCCAACCTAGAAATATGTTCTATCCTTTCTCTCATAGAAAAGTTGGTTTTTATTTCTCGAAATTCTTCGGGAAACAAGTTACAGAGTAATAAAATCATCAGGTCAGATAGTTTCTGAATTGGATTTGATAGTTCTTCCATCAGAGTCTAGTCTCAAAAAAACAGTACTCATAACAAAGTCTAGGGGCTGCAATTACTTCATCAAACAGCTGGGTACTTCCATCAAAGGTCTTGGTCTTTCACCGGTAGTAACACGACCCTCCTCCCATTCCACTTTTTCTCCACACGGGCTTCAGCAAACTTGATGCCGCAGATGAGAGCATACCACATCCTCATCACAAACTTTTCAGCTCCACTGCCCAATTTGGGTTCAAGAAAATCCACCATTTTGTATGGGCAAGCAAGATCCTTGTGGAGCGTCGACATGATTTCTTCAAACACCGGAATAGCTTCTTCCCGTGCAGTGAACTCCCTCTGCGAGGCTGAAACATGATAATCGAAGATGCTCCACATGATTTGTTCATCGACCAACATAGCTTCTTTTTTCCGTCGAATGAACTCCAAAGTTTCTATCCACATCCCTTCCCGCATGTTCCTCTGCAGCTCATGCTGTCACCCGATTCAAACAATTAGCAACTGAAAGACGCAAACCACACATTCTAAACTTGACCACATACGCAGTAAGGGGGTGCAGTTTTAACTCACCTTTTCATAAACATCCCACTTTATCTCATAAGAAAAAAGCTCCCCTTTTGTTTTCGGCATTTCTTCACTAATCCGTTTCAGCTTAAGAAGGTTGTCGTAGTCAAACGCAACCATCATAAAATGACGGTTTCGACTAAACCTGTCACCATACTGTGAAAGATTCGCCCTTTCATTAACAAACCTATCATCGTTGGCAGCCGTAGAGGGATCGAGTCCTAGTACAGACACAGATAAGATGCACATGAGTAAAACCATACTATGAAATGGCCAAACTGGAAACAGATACAGCATTAGCTAGGACATACATGAACCTGCTACAAAAGTACAAACCATATCTCTTGCATTCTAAAAATAACAACGGGTTGGAAGAAAAGACAAGCTGCATAAGGGAAACATAAAAGCCATTCTCAAGGTAATACCTGTCGTATTTGATAAATGGATCCCAAAGAGAAGTTTAATCCACAAGGCTACCACAAAAGTTACAGATCTATCACCCAACAAACTAGGCTTGACCAGCTCTAAAATATCTTTTGCATTGGCATGTTCTTTGATTCCCGACACAATAGACTCGGCAAGGGGAGTAGCTGCTTCGTCCTCCCTAACAAACTCCTTAATCTCACGGAAAATCCATGGTCTCAATCTGTTATGCAACTCTTCCTGAAAACAAAGTCCAGAAGTCAGCAATGTCAAATGCCGTCAGATACTCTCAAGTATTACATACACTAGAAAACAGAAAGAAATGGAGAAGTTTGCATGAAGCACTGGTATGTGAGCAGACAAGAAAATAACAGAAACCTGCACCAGAAACTGCTACTCAAGTTTCAGTACAGTTCATGTATAACTAAGCAGAGAAAGCGCATGCGGGGAAAGTCACCATCAGGAAAGGAGTCTCACCCTGTCAGACGTATCCCAATCAACCACGTAAGAGGATAACTCCTCTATGTTCCTCGGAATCGTATTCCCAAACCTGGTTGCTTCACAAAGCTTCTCAAAAGCAAGTATTTTGTGCTCGCGCCAAAATGATGGATAGCTGAAGTGTCTATTCCTTTCAATCACACATCCAATACGATCAGTGCTCTTCTCATCATTCCAGACTGGATCTTGCTGACACAAGTTATCGTCAGAGGGAATACCTTCCACGCTTGACAACTCAGTGATTGGATTAGCACCTGAAATGGATATAGTAGATGCTGCAAATCCAGTTTCGAAAAGGAAGAAAATGAATGCTTTAGAGATGGATAACAGGTTCAAGTAGGATGTAAACAGAAGAATTGAAGAAAATCCTTTAGAGCACATTTCTCTCCAAATCGAGAAAGAACGTCGACGGGAATGAACAATAAAGTGATAAACCATTGGACGATTAAAAAAGGATATGAAAGAAACAATGATCAGGTAATATCAAGCCATGGTCATTCTTACCTGTCTCAAATATTTTTACTAGTATGAGAAGCGTCCTCCATAGAATTCGGACAACCGTTTCAGTATCAACATCCAATGAAGGTTGAAACAGCTCCAGCATTTTAGATGGACGGTAATGTCTTCTGATGCCGTCCACTACCTCATCAAGCACACTGGCCTTTTCCTTCTTAAGAAGATCCCTAACTTCTTTTTTTATCCACGGCCGCATTTTCTCATGCAACTTATGCTGTAAAAAGAAAAAAAAAGGCGAATACCCGAATCAGGCAAGAAACCCAACATATACAAAAACAGAATAGTCATAAGAAAATTCAGACCAAGTTTGAAAAAAACAGCATGTCTGGGGATCAAGCCCAGACAACCTGAAGGTACTGAGTTTTAGGGGCCACAAATTATACCTGAAGGATCAACCCTGAACAACTCAATGCAAGTCTTTCATGAATTTACGAGCTAGAGAAATTAGGACTAGGCAAGCGACTGAGTCTCACCTGGTCAAAAACAGTCCAGTTTATCTCAAGCGAGAGCACCTCCTCGTTCGTTTTAGGCGTGCCATTGAAAATCTCGACCCCTGAAGAAGGCTTTTTCCCGTCTACTGTACGAAGCCAGAGGATGGGAACAAAAAAGAAGGCCATTAGATAAAGAGAGAGAGAGAAAATAAATTGCAAAGACTCATGCATGGGCATATATTGAGTCCAAGGATGTACCTTCCTCGAGCTTCTTGATTTCAGAGAAAAGCATTGCCCACGTGTTCAGGAATAATCTTTCAGATTCAAAATCATTGACCAATTGGAAGGACATAATTTTTTTACGAACTGATAATGCAGAACCATGATTTTCCATAGACAAGAGAATACAATAGACAATCTCAGCCTCTTCAACTGTTGAGTTCTTGGCAATATTTGAAATCCATGGCCTCATTTTCTCATGCAGCGCATACTGTAGGTGAAATTAGAAGGTAAACCAAAACACATTCAGCGAAATGAGAAAGAAAAAAAAAAAAAAACGAAACTTATTGAGTAACGTATGCACGCATGGCTAGAACACGGAAAGAAGCCTCACCTTGTCAACCACCTCCCAGTTCATGTCATAATTGAACACCTCCTTTGTCATTGGCAGCATGTCAGCAAAGTCTTTGAGTCCAGCAACCGTGTTCTTATCGAATGTCTTTACCAGATTCTGAGCTTGTATGTAGACTTCCGATTCATAAATCTTTTCCATATCTGTGTCCCAACGATCATTCAAATAAATGTCCAAATACTGAATAGTTGGATCTCGGTGGTGCGTCAGCCAGTCCCTGCGAGACATGCCTATGTTCCTTTGTAGTTCAGACCTCTGGTCTTCCGGATAGACGTTGGGGATACACATTAACAAATCTGCTGCTACGAACAAATTGACGGGCAGAAAACCAAAAGCATCTTGTTTATGGTCGTGCAATGCGGCTGCATAGTCCACAATCGGAGATCTCGAGCTCTTCTCTTTGCTGGCATCACAATCTTCACCGCGATGACTTAAAACCAATGCAGAATCAGCAGAACGCTCAGTTGATACGTCGGCAGGCTCAATCTTAGCGGACGAAACACCTGTTCAGCCAGATATTTGTTAGTTACCGGAAGTCAAATTAATCAAGACAGGGAGGGAGACTATGAGAAAGTTAGACTACTGTTGGCCTCACCAGAGACTTGATCAATCTCCTCCTCCTCCTCGAGCCCGCAATTAGTACTCGTACGCGTCCTCTTGGTTGAAGTTTCGACATCACTCATGTCATCCTGTCTGTCCCTCTTCTTTTGGTGCAGGTGTTGTTCCAGCTTCTGCCCATCACCAGTGGTTTTGGCCTCAGTAGCCGTGTTCTCATCAGCCTTTTGATCCTTTCCGGCATCTGTGTTCACATCCAAAATTCATCGAGTTTAGAGCCACATCCAAAATTGATAGACAACAGAAATCGACACAACTAGCACATCATCCTCTAATATAATATCAAGCAAGAGAGGTTCCATATGATATCATCCTTTTTCAATAAAATCATCTAAGTCTCTGCTAAGTGCTAACATGAGAATTAAGCAACACTACTGAAATAATAGATTAATTTCCAGTTAAGATGTAATTTGTCGAATGAGAATTAAAATCATTTATCGAAAAAAAAAAAAAAAGGGGGAAAAAAAAAAATAGAGCATCATGCATCCAGTAGAACAATGTAAACAAGGTTACTGTACAAACATTGTTAATCTACAGCATTAGAATTAGAAGTTTAGAACAACATGCACAGAGATAATAAGAACCAATAACTTAATAGAAAACGAAGCAGAAGAAGAAAAGCAAACCTTGATGAGTAGTAGAAGTAGTAAAAACTGGTGATGGAACAAGATTTATGGACATAGAAGAAGAAGTGAGAATAAGTGTTCCACCGTTTTCCACCAAGTATTTGAATAAAGAGGTCTCCTGTTGAGAAGATGGTGGTTTGAATCTATGATTTGCATCAAGAATAACTGTCTTCATTTTCTACTAAAGATGATGATCTTTAAGAGAACTCTCTCTCTCTCTCTCTCTCTCTCTCTCTCAATTTTCTGAACTCCAGAGGAAAAATGAAAATATTAGAAGAAGAAGAGATCTTTTATAGATACCTCGCAGAGCCAAATCAACATCATCACCGTTGAATCTATGACTACTTTTCCCCGGACACATACTGACCGTTCCTACTCTTGACACATCTATCCATGCAAGTATTTCTTTGCCCGGACACATGCTGACCGTTCATCTATACACATCTATATTTCCAACCATTAGTGGCTAAGGGGTGCCTTAGTGATGTAGAGAGTAGAGACTGTTGGAAACCAAAGGCTCCAAATCCGAGCTAGAGTTAAGAAGAAATTGCAAACAACGAAAAAGAGCAGGCTATGAAGTTATATTCATTTGGTTGGTAATAAGTAAACAACTGTGTAAACAGTTTCAGCTTTGCTGTTATCAGAGAAGATATAAAAGGACTTCTTACGACTACCATACAGCTATGTTTCTTCTTGTGCAGTCTCATATAGTCAGAACAAGCTTTTTCAGAGTGATACCATCGCCATTTAAGACAAGTCAAAAGATGTCCTTCACTGATACAAAAGGCTTCATCAACTTTTAGTATCATTGAAACTAGCCAAGAAGTCCCGCAATGATCCATCATGCTCAGATACTCATTTTAGGTCTCGTGTACATATTGCATCCTAATGGTAAAGTTTTATAAGCTTACTTACACATTTCATGCTTTCCAAACTCGAATGGTGCAGTCCACGCTGTCATCATATGTTGTCCTTTGGGTTATAACTCACACTTGTTACCTGCAATGAGAAGAAGCACAATAACTTAACCTTTTTGCCTTCTATATCTCTTGAAAAATAGAGATAAAGAAAAAATAATGCAGCAACAACGAGAACTTACCACAGAAGAATGTGCCCGAGAACCTGAAGTTACAGATACATCTACTAGATCCCAAAAGTAAATCAAGCCATCCTCTGGGCATTTGGGTTAATGAGACACTCTTGAACGACTGACGTTTTAAAAAAATGAGTAAAAAATTACTAAATTAGATATCCTAAAGAAGTATAAGACTACAAATCATGATCCAAAACGGTAAACATACGATATGCTAACTAAAGGAAGTTCAGATAGCAAGAAAAAATCATTACGAAATGATAACTTATAGCAGCTTAGAACATATATTCAAGAATTACACTGTCAGTCTAGGAGAAGGCACCCACAGGTTTCATAACTAAACAATTACATCATTGAAACGCTGGAATGCTAGCTAACCTTGCATGTATGACCGTTATAGTCTTGCAGCAACTCCCCAGATGTCCTGCGGATGATAAACAAAAAGCAAGTGTGACAAGACAAGAGAGTTTAAGTTGTATATGGACAGAAATGAATACAAGAAAGAATATGATATTGGTATTACCTGTCCAAAATATGCAGAGTAGAATCCAAGCATCTGGCTAATAGCAGTTACCATGATTTGACAGTGAAATGCACTATACAGGTTGCCCAAGTTATCAGAAATTTCTCTAAAGAGCAAAAGATACTCAATTAGTTTGACAATATAAGTAAATTGCAAACACTTCCATCGAGATACTACATAATACACACCTACCAACGCGAATGCCAAATGTAAAAACACTTCCATTAACGCTTCCAGCAACAATTTCAGATTTAGTCAAACAGACAGACATGACACTATCTGTGAATGTATCAATGACCTGCAGACAAACAAGGGTTGCACACATGTCAATGTGAGTAACAAGCTATTACAACTACTTTATATATTCAGAGAGTCGAAACTGGTAACAAAGTTCAACCTGAATTGGTTCATTGCTACGAGATCTGCAGTCCCAAGCATGCACTGATTGATCATATCCTGCAGCTACTACCAGTCTACCACCTATACATGCTCATTAAACTTAACAGCATTCACCTGCAGAAACCAGAATGAGACAAATTGAGGAACTTATTTCAGACAACACATCCAGTTACTTATCATGCAGAGGTACATCTTTTAACGCATTGACTCAGTAAGTCTTATTTGTTATCTATTCTTGGGCAGGGCAACCGGATGTGTAAACAACTACATGCATTCCCCTGTATTGGATATTCTTCCTAATTCTCTTATTTTCCCTATTTATTTACATAATACAATACACTCATAAATTTTAACGCACCTGCATCTTATTGCATCACATAAATCCACCTCTATCAACCTCATATATCTACAACACCGAATAAGATTTTGACACACCTTATCAAGTACTATTCAGCACGAAGAGACACACTAGTATACAATCTGAGCCTATCAAGTAATGGGGGATTCTGGGCCTTTACAAACTTGCAGGTATAGTACAATCTGGATGGTCTTCAGTCTTTTACTCGAAAATTGGTCAAAATGACAGTGCTTCTTTAGAACTTCAACCACTTTGGGGAAATCAAACTTAGTGTATTTGCCAATTGTTTCTACTTTTAAGCTGTGCATTTTCAAAAGCAGTTGCATGAACACACACATACCTCACTGTCATGACCCCAAAATTTCTGAATGGCATGAGTTGTTGATACATCCCAATAAAATACTTGCCTGTCACCACCACAAGAACTTATAGCTTCAAATTGTCCCTACATTAACATTAGTTCAGCAAAATTATTGGAAAATAAATTGGTAAAACTTAAATGCAGCAAGGTAAGGAAAATAAAAATGTATGCGAAAATCTTCTAAGCCTATCGTCATCGAATTAGGAATTAGGGTTTAGGTTTTACCCCTCCTCACCAGAATCAAGCTAAAATCGTAAATCAAATTAATCATTCTCTCGTCATCTCCATCACAATCAAAGTGAAATGACAACCAATTTTACACTGGATCATACAAATTTGAGTTCAAACTATCAATTAAGAAAAATAATGAAATTAAAATTGAAAATTTGAGAGACGGAGAGAATTTAAGAGGCTTACAAAGTGACATGAACATCTCTGACTTCTTACAAAGTCTAATTGTTCGATCTTTACCACACTCAGACAATAATTCCCCATCGCTGTTAAACTTCATGCCCTTTCAGCATTGCCGTTTCCTCCATCGGAAGATCTTTCTTGCTCATCTATCTCTCTACTAAGATCACTCAAGTCTTACCACTCTACTACTCTAGGTTTGTTTAGGCGGGAATTTTTTATTAAACTGTAAGAACAATGCGGATGTGCCCTAGGTTTTAAAAGGACTTCTGATTCTGTGTTGAGTGCCCTTAATTAATAAATGAAGTGCTTTTAACGAGTTACTGTTCTCACTTAGTCTAGAGTGAAGAGTGCAAATAAAACAAGGTGAGTTTAGGGGCTGCAATTGCTTCATGGAACAACTCGGGACTCAAAATGTGAGAAAACACCAAAATGTTTTTGACAATAACTGACCAAAAAGCAGACCCCAAAAGAAGATTATACCGGGAACGAGGAGGTTTCCTGAGACAGACTGTGTATATAATGTCTTTCAAAATGCCGTTCCTAGTTGCCTAGTAACACGACCCTCCTCCCATTGATCTTTTTCTCCACACGGGCTTCAACAAACTTGATACCGCAGATGAGAGCATACCACATCCTCATCACAAACTTTTCAGCTCCACTGCCCAATTTCGGCTCAAGAAACTCCACCATTTTGTATGGGCAAGCAAGATCCTTGTGGAGCCTCGACATGATTTCTTCAAAAACCGGAATAGCTTCTTCCTGTGCAGTGAACTCCCTCTGCGAGGCTGAAACATGATAATCGAAGATGCTCCACATGATTTGTTCATCCACCAGCATAGCTTCTTTTTTCTGACGAATGAACTCCAAAGTCTCTATCCATATCCCTGTCCGCATGTACCTCTGCAGCTCATGCTGTCACCAAAATCAAAAAAGCAGTAAGTGAAGGATGCAAATCACAGATTTTATACTTGACCACTTGTAACCTAGTTCAGTTTTAACTCACCTCTTCATAAACATCCCACTTTATCTCATAAGAGAAAAGCTCCTCCTTCGTTTTCGGCATTTCTTCATTGACCTGTTTGAGCTTCAGGAGGTTGTCATAGTCAAAAGAAACCATCATAAAATGACGATTTCGACTAAACCTGTCACCATACTGTGAAATTTTCACCCTTTCTCTCGCTGACCTATCATTGTCGATATCTGTAGAGGGATAAATTCCTGGTACAGACACAGATAAGAAGAACATGAGTAAAAATATACTCTGAAATGGCCAAACTGGATCAGCACTGGGACATAAATGCAGCTGCTACAAGTACAACCCTTAGTCCTGCGTTCTAAAATAACAGCAGGTTTGAAGAAAAGGCAAACTGCATACGGCAAACATAAGTCGTTCTCAAGGTAATACCTGTCGTCTTTGATAAATGGATTCCAAAGATGAGTTTACTCCACAAGTCTAGCACAAAAGTTACAGATCTTTCACCCAACAAACTAGGCTTGACCAGCTCCAAAATATCTTTTGCATTAGCATGTTCTTTGATTCCCAGCACAACAGAGTCAACAAGGACAGTAGCTGCTTCCTCCTGCCTAACAAACTCCATAATCTCACGGAAAATCCACGGTCTCAATCTGTTATGCAACTCTTCCTGACAGCAAAGTACAGAAGCCAGCAATGCCAAATATCATCAGATACTTTCAAGTATTACATACACTAGAAAAAAAGAAGGAAATGGAGAAATTTGCACTGAAGTGCGGGTATGGGTGCAGACAAAAGAGAAACAAAAACAAAGTATTACTAAAGCTTCATTATGGCTCGTATAACTAAACAGACAAAGTGAATGCGGCAAAGGATCACCATCAGGGAAAGAGTCTCACCCTGTCAGACACAACCCAATCAACCTCGTAGGAGCACAGCTCTTCTATGTTTCTCGGAATCGCATTCCCTACCCGGTTTGCTTCACAAAGCAACTCAAAGGAAAGAAATTTGTTCTGACGCCAAAATGATGGATAACTGTAGGGCCTATTCTTTTCAATCACACCTCCAACACTATCACTGCTCTCCTCCCCGTTCCAGACTGGATATTGCGGATGAAGGTTAACATCGGAGGGCAGACCTTCCATGCTTAAGAACTCAGTGTTTTGATTAGCACTGGATATGGGTCATAGGAAATGCTGCAAATCCAGTTTCGAAAAATCAGAAAACGAATTCTTTAAAGATGGATAACAGATTCAAGTAGGATCTAACAAGAAGAACTAAAGAAACCCCTTTAAGACCACAATTCTCTCCAAATAGAGAAACAACAACGACAGGAATGAACAGCAAACCATCAAACAATTAAAAAAGGATATGAACTATTAAGGAAACAATAATGTCATGCCTTGGGTCATTCCTACCTGTCTCAAATATTTTTACTAGTATGAGAAGCGTCCTCCATAGAATTCGCACAACTGTTTCAGTATCAGCATCCAATGAGGGTTCAAGCAGCTCCAGCAATTGAACTGGACGGTTTTGGTTTTTGATGCTGTCGACAACCTGATCCAGCACACTGGCCTTTTCTTTCTTAAGGAGCTCCATAACTTCTTTTTTTATCCACAGCCTCATTTTCTCATGCAACTTATGCTGTAAATTATCATGCCCAAAAGGGAGAAACGCGAAGACGAATAAATGAAAAAAAAAAAAGTGAATATCCGAATCAGGGAAGAAAAGCAACATAAACAAAAACAAAATAGTTATATGCAAATTCAGACCAAGTTGGACAATAAACAGCCGGGGTGACCGTATCTGAGGATGAAGCCCACACAACCTGAATGTAATGAGTTTTAGGGGACACAAACAATACCTAAAGGATCAACCTTGAACAACTTAAAGCAAGTCTTTCATACAAACTTTTGGTGTTTCAGATGCGGGATGCTTAGATGCAAGAAAAACAAGGTTTGCAGGACTTGTAGAGACTAACAGGATGCATGCGATGAGGTTGTGAAATAGAAAACAGGCTAGCAAATGAGTCTCACCTGGTCAAAAACAGTCCAGTTTATCTCAAGCGAGAGCACCTCCTCTTTTGTTTTAGGCGTGTCAATGAAAATCTCGACCCCTGAAGAAGGCTTCGTCCCGTCGACTATATTAAACCAAAGGACGGGAATATAAAAGAATGCCATTAGATAAAGAGAGAGAAAAATGATTGCGAAGATTCAGTCATGGGAGGAGGAGGACATTGATGTACCTTCCTCGAGCTTCTTGATTTCAGAGAAAAGCATTGACCACATATTCAGGAATAATCTCTCAGATTCAACCTCATTGACCAGACTGAAACACATAATTTTTCTATGAACTGATAATGCAGTACCATGACTTTCCATAGACCTCAGAATATAACAAACAATCCCATCTGCTTCTTCATGCATTGAGTTTTTGGCAATATTTGAAATCCATTGTCTCAGTTTCTCATGCGGCGCATACTGTAGGCAAAGTACAAGGTAAACCAAAACATATTCAGCGAATTGGGAAAAAGAAAGGAGCAAAACTTATCAAGTAAAGAACACATGCATGACCCAAACAAGAAAACGAAAGAACACAGCATATAAAAGAGAAGCCTCACCTTGTGAACCACCTCCCAATTTATCTCATAGGTGAACACCTC